>OMKR01073067.1:0-10808 GCA_900302355.1 Cyttopsis rosea
GATTTCATATAATTTATTATCATTTATTTTTACATTAATTTTTCTCTACTTGCACAGCCTTCATCTCACTGCACCTGCTTGTATGACTAACATCCAGTAAATGCTGAGTCCCTGCTGCCTGCCTGTCACCAGCTTGGTGACAGCGGTGGGTGTGTCACCAAAACTGGACCCTTTCACTTCGAGTCCAGGATGTGCTATTGCAGACCTTTTGGCACATTATCGACACCGCTCACCCACTTTAGATAATAATTACTTTTATTTCTAAAGCCCGTGTTCATCCAATTGTGCTTTACCGTGTAAAAACAGCAAAAACGATGGAAGAGAAATTATATGAAATAAAAACATTAAAAGAACGAGCCTTAGTTCCAGGCCGGGCGGAAATCTGTTTGAATGGGAGGGTGGCCAGACGTATCTGCCAGAGCAAATGAAACAAAAATAAAATGAAATAAAAACATTAAAAGAATGAGCGTTAGTTAAAAGCCAGATTATTAAGGTATGTTTTCAAAGTGTCTTTTTAAACCTGCCTCCTTGATGCACCGTGGCAAGGTGGCAAAATGATCCAAGAACCGGACTGAAATGTGACCTTAACTGGAGTAACTTGTTACCAGACAAGTCAAGCCAGTTATTGACTAAAATTACTCAGGTAGGGACGGTGGAGTAGATTAGTAGTAGGATATTAGACGGTAGGCATTATAACGCATCATATACCCATCATTCGATCATTTTTATCTCCATAAACAAGGTCGAACGTCCCCCGAGCTACGCACACGAGTTGCAGATACAAAGCTAAGAAGTTAACACCTGAACCGCTGCTGCTTCACAGGTCCGGGTGCGAGCCACCATGGGCCGGGGCGGCGGCAGCAGCACGTCCCGCAGCGTCCCGGTCGTGTTCGTGTGCCTCGGCGCCCTGCTC
Organism: Cyttopsis rosea; assembly: GCA_900302355.1. Lineage (NCBI taxonomy): Eukaryota > Metazoa > Chordata > Actinopteri > Zeiformes > Parazenidae > Cyttopsis > Cyttopsis rosea. Next base: position 914 of record OMKR01073067.1, read on the forward strand.
TTTGCCAACGTGCTCATCTACATATACCTGGACTCTCTGTATCAGAGCGACACGCACGCCTGGTCTCCTCATGCCGGCTGTCCGGCTAGACACTTCAAGATGGCCACCATGAAAAACTGCTCGCCCTGGCTCCAGTGTCCGCAGATCAAAGCCGAAGTGCGCAAGCTGAAGCTCATCGGCCAGGGGGCGGTGAAGCAGGTAAAGTCAAACTCCCAGATAAGATTTCTGAAATTGATATATATATTTTCACTCCCGTCAACCTGACCCGAGCCGTACACCTCCCTCCTCAGGTGTATCTGTCTGAGTGGAGGGGTCAGAAAGTGGCCCTGTCCACGCTGGCCGCTCCGGAGTACCTGGAGGACTTCCTCCACGGCCTGTCCATGCTGCAGGCCCTGCAGGGGCCCCTGGTGGTGCAGCTGGTCGGGCTGTGTCCAGAGGAACGCAGCCTGGTCACGGAGTACCACCCGCTGGGCTCCCTGCTCAACCTGGACGCTGTACTGGCGCTGGACAGGCACAGGCACCATGACACCTGGCAGGTGCGCCTGAGGCTGGCTGTGGACTATGTGTCCATCCTGAGCTACCTGCACGGCGGCCCTGCCGGCCGCCGCGTCATGTGCGACTCCAACAGCCTGGAGAAGACCCTCTCCCAGTTCCTGCTGACCAGCGACTTCCACCTGGTGGTGAACGACCTGGACGCCCTGCCCGAGGTGGACACGTCCAGAGGCCTGCTCGCCAAGTGCGGCCACCGGGAGCTGACGGGGGACTTTGTGGCCCCCGAGCAGCTGTGGCCCTTTGGCGGTGATGAAGACGATGACGATGAAGAAGATGACGACGACGACGACGACAGTGTGCCGTTTTCAGACCAGCTCATGCCTGGATACGACGAGCGCACCGATGTGTGGAAGATCCCGGACGTGACGCGGTACCTGATGGGCAGTGTCCCCGGCGGCGACGTGGTCCACTTCCACCTGTTTCAGGTCCACGAGGAGTGTAAGAGGAGAGACCCCCGGCGTCGGCCCTCCGCTCGGGATGTTTTGACCGTCTACAAGTCCGTCTATGCCAGCATGGTGCGCGACGCCGCCAGCTCCAGAGACATGCTGTAGAACCTAGACGTGCCGGTAAAGACAGCGAATGTAATTTCTCTTTTGCCAAAAAGATATCTAGTTTTGCACTTGTCATTTTGACATTGTGTCTCTCGTTGTCGAATTCAGTGAAAGTGTGAAGCGATGACCCTGAGATATCATATCAAGATATCAGATATAAACACACAGGTTTCATCGAAATTAGGGATCTCGCTATTATTTCAACTGCAATTATTCATTAATCCTCTGCCTATAACTTTGTGTAGATTCTATGGATTGATTAGACTACACAAATATAACAGCTATGATCTATCTCAACCCAAAATTTAACAACAAAAATAAAATGTACCTCCACGGTGACGGGGGGGGGGGTTATATTCATTGTGAGCAATATAATGAAAACGTAAAACAAACAAAAAACGATTCAGGTAATAATTTTTCTCCCGATTCCTTGCAATTCCTTCACGGACCCCAGTTAAGGAACCCCTGATTTAAGAAATGTTTCCTCTTTGTCAGAAAAAAACGGTGTACAATTCCAGCTTAAGAGAGGTAAAAGTCTCCCCAGTACCCTTATTCAACCGTGTAAAAACTAGATTCATAACCAATGACTGAGTGCTGGCTTGATGCATGAGTGGAGAAAAACAACACTTACAGAAATACTTATTATAGATGTTACTTTCTCAACCTGGACTCGTTTACTGACATAAAGCATTACTGTCATATGAACAGACCAATGACCACAGGAGGCCACATGGATTCCAGAAATGACGCTGATGCTTCTTGGTAGTGAGTCAGAACATGGAGGAGGTGGTGACGCAGAAAGACTCCAAAAAGGCCTTGTGCAGTGGAGGGTCTTTCTTTTGCTGTTTTACTTAGATTTCTAGCTGTTCACCTGTAAACAAATTGAAATTGATTTGACACAGACTGGAAAAAAAACTCAACTTATTTTTTTTTCTTCCTTACATTGACCATTTTTTAGGAATGAGTGTAAATCTTTCTTTATATAGTGTCTGCAAAGTGCAAACAAAAAAAAATCACATAATACTTAATAACACATAACATAAAAAGATTTATTGGTAGTGAACCTCATCATCGATGTCAATGAGCAGCCTACAGAGAGGGTGGGAGCCCTAACGTCACGGCTCAGGAGGCAAACCTACATCTCTTCCTCGTCCAAACCAAAGAGCTGAGCCTGATTTTAGACGACAGGTGGCTGCAGGACAGGCGGTGCCTCTGTTCACATCAACAGGACTACAGTATGGAGACAGAATATGAGAGAGGACCTCATGGGGATCGTCGTCAAGGAGAAGAGGTTCAACACATGCTCCAGGATACTCCAGACTTTTACAGGATCACCACTCACATATGGCGTAGTTAGGCAACCGCCTGGAGCCTAATGAATTTGTGTGGATTACTACGTAAAACGATTCTTGAACACTTTGCCCCGTTGGACGGCCCTGAAGCAGAGTGAGAAGCTGCAGCAGAGTGGTACGTTTCTCTAAAGTAAAGCGTTCATGATGTAATGTATAATGATGGAAACCAACATTTTACTAAGGCTGTTGTAAATATAGATCAGCCAAAGATATTGAGATATGGTCAAGGTTTGTTCTTGGTGTCATAAGAATGGTTCCGTTAAGGCATTAAAGATCTCTTAATGTTGGGTAACTTGCAGCATTTCTTATTCCTTTTTGCAATGGATGCAATACATTGCAATACATAATACATCTACACCTATTCTCAGTTCGACAGAATAGCTCATTTAACGCCCAAAACACCAGACGGTGTGGTAGTAGATGCGGTGTCGTTTGTGCTTTCTGGTTTATCTATTATCATAAATAAGTATATCAGAGAACAAGTTTGAGTAATGCGGAGATTTATTTACTTTTGTCTTCATTACAAAAGGTTCGTTACAAAACGGTGGTACATCTTCACCTCACAGAGTATGCAACACAATCAGGCACTTAACAATTAAAAATGATCGTAACAAAACTTCTGATGCTGTCGTACAGCAAAATGTATGTAATTCACAGTAAAAAAAAAAAAAAATCCTTAGAGAAATACTGTTAAGTCACAGGTACAGTTATCGTAGTTTAGTCTGCCGGTCGTCCGATTAGATTGGAGCTGTTGACATCACTTCAATTAGCACTTTGACTGTATCTATAACAAAAACATTTAGAATATTTCAATATCGTATCTATGATATTGCCGTGTATTCAAAGGTTTGCACATAAGTGTATCAGTTGAGTTTAAAGTTGCATTAAGCGAAGTTCGTGACAATTCGTGTAAACAATCATTCAATTTGATTAGCAGAAATAGGGCTTAATGCTTTAAGCTTTAAATAGAAAGCCAGGTAAATACACACTATACCCTTCATGAAGTGCTGGTACTGGCGTCAAACTTCAAACGAGGAGCAATATCGGCCACACAATGTTTTGACCAGGATCTATCATCCATTCCTTTTATAGTCTCGTTTAGAGTTGGTTATCTTCTTTTTTCGTTATTGGTTTAGTGTCGTGGTCAATGGCGCTTCACTGATCTGCGCGTGTGCTCTGTAATTTAGTAAAGTGCTCATTGCTCTAGGTGCTCTCGACAGCGAAAAGCCCATTCAGGCCCCCCGGCGGCTTTGACATTCGACTGGTTCGTCAGAAAAGGTCCTCGCTCCGGGTGGCGTCCAACTCGTTCTGCTGGATGTACTTCAGAACGTCCATTTGGTCTTTCAGCTCGGGCGTCCCGAGAGAGGCCCCGAGCCTCGTGTTGGGAGCCGGCGCTCGCCCCGCCGGCTTGGGCTTTGGCTTCAGGTCCGGCTTCGGCCTCGGAGCCGGCTTGTCCTTGAGTCGTTTTGTCACCTTTAGAAGCTTGTCGAAGTCGTCCTCTACCCTGCAAACGGACAAAGAGTACTAGTCACCTTACTGTGGTCCCAGAAAGGTAGGTTGACCTATCAAAATAACCTATTTATATACAAGTTCAAACCAGTTGAACCTATGCTTTATAAAAAAAATAAAAAAACAACTTTGGCGTGTGTCTTTTTGGTGTTTTTCTTTTGCAATTATTTGCTTTTCACAGACATGCAAATAGCACGGTGACCTGAGCCCCACTAACCTGAAGAGTGCATCCATGTCCTCGTCCAGTTCCAAGCCTGTGGAGGTCCCTTCTTTCTCGTATGCGGTTGAAAGAAGTAGCAGGGAGTCTCCCAGCGTCACCGTCCCGCCGAGGTCTGGATCTTCAAACAACTTCAAATCGCCTGTTTCAAAGACGTTCCGCATAAGTACGCCACCATGGTATGTAGTGATATTGCTGAACTATGTCAACATCCTCCGACAAGTCCTTCCTGATGAAGGTTTCATGAGTAACATTTCCGCCTTTTACTAAGTACCACCAACTATTTGCAACCGACCGGGATTTATTTACATCTGCAAAACCTGCGTCATCTGCGAAATACAAAAAGTATTTTGCTTTCCATCCACTTTGTTTCTAAAATAAGTGTACAGTATATACGGTAAAGCCAGAATTTGTATGGCAAGGCGCGATTGTGTTTAAGTATACCTTCCTTATTCGGAATATGAAATAAGTCCATATCCGCCGGCTCGATGTCTCCAAACAGAGATGTCTTCTGAGGTTGAGGTTTCAGCTTCAGGGCTGGCTTGGCCTTCTCCGAGCACCTGGTCGAAAGTGTGATAAGCTGTCTTGAGGATCATGTTGTGTCCCAAATGGGGCACTGCATACTACACTTTGTACTATCGTTCAGCAGACTCTAGCATATGAGTAAGAAGTACTAAATAGCACACTAATATGCGATTTTTGGCGCAGCATATATGGTCTTTAAAGTCGGGGTGTAAGGATAGGTTCAAATTCAAGGTTGAATCATTGTCTTGCATGAACTAGTGTGGAACTGATGATATACTCTCCAATCGCTGTGTTATGGAAATATATTATCAAAAGATGATGAATGAAATTTTGCCCATTTGGTTTTCTGTGAACTGCCTTTGCATTTGCAGAACTGTAACAATTACTCTTTGGTACAATATGAATATGTCTCAATTGTACGAAGCTTTCTATTTCCGACCAGGACATTTAGAATGATAGGCCCTTTGAATGTGTTGAGCTTGCCAGGTTACGGCATAATTCTCAATTCATAACTCTCAAAATTAAATTGGTGGGAAAAAAGTGCTCTGTGAGACTGTAGTTTATGCAAGACAAGGAGTTGTGGAGAGTTCATTGGAAAAAAATAACTGGCCCTTACTTTGTGTCTCCTAGAGGTCCAAGGTATGGCACCTCCACCTCCTCGCCGTCTTCTTCATCATCCAGTTGATTAATCGTTTCTCCTTTACCACGCTTCCTCGGCTCGAGCACTCGCTCCACGCTGGCAGTGGACGCCTCATTGATTTGGAAGAAATTCACTTCCTCCTCATCTGCCTCTTCCCCAAGTAAAACGTTCCTGCTTTGAAGATCTGCTTCAGTAGAGCGGACACCTGACAAAGACACACAGTCTATCTTTACATTCACCTTTTTTTTTTATGTGTTTAATGTGAACCATCTATCACTGTTCATGGAACAACCTCACTCAACGCTCTACTATGGAGAAACTTACCACTCTGCCACAGCTTCTCACTGTTCTGAAAATACAGTGCAACAGGGCAAACATTTGACACTTAAGTTTGCCATACAGTCACACCTGTCTCTGTGAACAGTAGTATCAAATTTGATTTAAAACTACTTTTTGCAATTGCAGCAAAACACCCAAAGCAGAACGCAAGAGAGACTAGAAACAGGAAGCTGGTAATTGCAAAACTCTTTTAAACAAATATAGTTTTGACTGAAATGCGATATTACTGCTATACATGAGGTTGCAGATTGCAACCAACTGAATTCCCCGCGAAAAACACAAAAGTCCCTCTATAGAGCCAGTGTTTGATTTGTCCGTTCTGGGCTACTGTAGAGACATGGCGGCGTCCGTGGAAGGAGCTCCAGCCCCCATGGAGATGGTATAAACAGCTCATTCTAAGGTAACGAAAACCCAATGATTCTTATTTTCATGGGATTATACAGTGATACATATTTATGAATATTATATTCCATAACAAGTCCATTCCGCTAAATGCCACTAATTCTACACACTGCACCTTTAAGCGGAGTGAGAAGCTGCAGCGGAACGGTACATTTTTCAACGGTAAAGCGTTGAAAGGCAAGGCAAGCGAGAATTTCATTGTCCAGAATGACCTTGTGTTGTACTGTACATTTGACAATAAAACACTTTGAACTTTGAACTTGAGCCAGACTTTGCTATGAACAGTTATAAATTATGGGAATCAACCTTTTGCATTCGGTATTTATATTGCCGGTATGACACCGCAGAGCATTACCTAAGAATTCAAGCACCTCTGGACAGACAGCGAGTGTGGGATCCTTTGCGATGAACTTCATCAGTTCGTCAAAGGCCACCCGACGCTCGCGAATGTCCGCCTCGCCCACAAACAAGGCCTTACGCGGCATGGCCGGCAGGGTGATTTTGGGATACTTGGCGACAAGTCTGTGATACAACTCATCCATGTCACTGTACTTCTTGGACACCTGTATTTGAAAAGAAAAGACTTATAAAGAGGAATGCAGAGATATTGTTTTTTTTTTAACAATGCGAATACTGACATTTTACAGTAATCATGGGAACTATTTCATTTTATTCACTGCTTTGATGGAACAGACTCAGATATTGACATGAACACACGAGTTTGGAAAGAAACATGAAAGGGGAAGTCATTGCAACATTTTTCCGTCGTCTCGGCATTCTTTCCGGGAAAGGCGCACCCCGCCACCGACAATGGAAACCACATAAAAAGGAGTACATGCCTAACTAGCATATGGCTGTTTCTTAAAAAGTAGTGGCAAAATAAGGATCAAACATGGGATTTTTTTTTCCAACAAAATGGTCTCTTTAAGGGAAACTTCACAGGAGCCACTCACCATCAGCTGCACGGTGTCTCCCGCCTTGTGCCTGGGAGATTTGAAGGCGACCAACCTGGTCACCACCACGATCTGGTACTCGACATGGCCGGACATCATGGCCCCGCGGACCTCCCGATAAAGTGGGACCAGCATGTCGATGCCCGTGGTTTCATTCTGCAGGGTCCTAAGATAAGACTTTTATATATTAATACAGAGGCATGACTGGACAGAACAGAGCAAGTCGAGAAAATAGGCAAAAATGAACAGTTATCTTTACTCTTGCAAGACTGCTGAACAGTCATCAAGGACTGGATGTCATATAACTTCTCTTAATCGCCTATGAAGCACTGGATGGGCTGGCCCCACTTTACATTTCTGAATTATCGTGTCCCCCCCTGGTCACAGTGAGACCTCTCAGCTCCCACTCCCTGGAACCGTCTTCTCTGAGCTTTAAAATAACACAGTCAGTGGATGTTTTTAAGAAGCTTTTAAAAACTCACCTGTATCGTAAGCACTTTGTTTTGTAATGTGTGTTTTTCCTGCTGTGCAGTTTTTTTTAAATGTTTTTATCTTGTTATTTTCTGTTTTTAACTTTCTATTTGATTTCTATTTTCTTTCATGTTTTCATTGTACAACACCTTGTAACTGGTTTCGAAAGGTGCTTTATAAATAAAATGTACTTATTTATATGGACAATGAGATCAAGTGGCGCTAAACTCAAGCTCAGTATGTTACATTAGTCTATAGTAAATAGTAATATTTACTGTTACTGTACAATACATAGTGTTGCTATAGTAACAGTATGTAATGACAGTACTAGTAGCAGTGGTATGTTGAAATATACTATACACATACACACACACACACAATGCAGTACCAGTCAAATATTTGGACACAGCTACTCATTCAAGGGACATTCTTTATTTTCACTATTATTCCACATTGTAGAATAATAGTGAAGACGTCAAAACTATGAAATAACAATTTAATTATTTACATCTACATTATTTCATTATGTAGCAACCGAAGTGTCCAAATACCATTGACACTTTACATCCTTCAAAGTAAACACCCTTTGCCTAGATGTATAGATACACACATAAGGTTAAGTAGCAGTATAGTAGTGATGACTGATCCACTAACAGATCCTAATGACAGCAACAATGAAGGCGGCGCAAAAATATCTAATAATCTGGCCTTTAAATTCAGTTTTAGGTTTTTATGAGACTGTTACATAAATCCACTGGGTGATATGACATGTGGGTCGTTTATCGTGAATCGTTTGCTTCCCTTGATTTGTCCTGAAGACTTGACTCCAACATTACACGTAATTTGAACGTTATCGACCGAATGACGCGCAGCGGGAAAAACCGTTATTCGAGACATTTTATTCCACCCGGTCGCTGGTGGGATCGATCCGCAACGAACCCACTACTTTCACCGCTTCTCACGAACCGAGCACCGAGTTCCATCCTGTCGCGGTACCTGCTTGTTGTCACCCCGCTGGGCATGACTCCGGGGATCGGTCCACAGACGGTTTATCCGCCTTTCGGATCCAGGCGATCAAACCGAAGTGGAAGCAGGAGCCAGTGAATCAGGGATGTTGTTCCTGTCTCGGGACCTGGTGCGTGACGCGTAATAAACCGCCCACGCGCTCCGCACCCGCGGCCCGTACGTATCGTGACCACGCCCACTAATCGTGTGGCCCCGCCCACCCGTTCATCGTCCCGCGCGCCGATATAAAACTGGATGGAGATCGAAGACGGGAACTCCCGTGTACGCGTCTTCCCACGCGGAGTACCGCTGTGCTCGCTTATAGTAGTGAGCTAGTGGTAGTTTCATTTTTGGACCTTTTATTGTTCTGATCTTTTGCATCTTTATCTTTTATTGCAGGTTATAGTTGTTGTTTGTCATTAGGTTTAGTGTATATTGGCAGATTTATTTTACATTTTATTAGGTGCAGTTAACTGCCTTTTTCTTTCATATTTTTCATATTTTTCAAATCGAGCTGCTGGGCTATTGCAATTTCCCTTTGTGATGAATAAACTATCTATCAATCTATCTATCTATCTCTCTATCTATCTATCTATCTATCTATCTATCTATCTATCTATCTATCTATCTATCTATCTATCTATCTATCTATCTATCTATCTATCTATCTATCTATCTATCTATCTATCTATCTATCTATCTATCACTATATCTATCTATCTATATCTCTATCTCTATCTATCTCTCTATCTATCTATCTATCTATCTCTCTATCTATCTATCTATCTATCTATCTATCTATCTATCTATCTATCACTCTATCTATCTATCACTCTATCACTCTATCTATCTATCTATCTATCTATCTATCTATCTATCTATCTATCTATCACTCTATCTATCACTCTATCTATCTATCTATCTATCTATCTATCACTCTATCTATCACTCTATCTATCTATCACTCTATCACTCTATCACTCTATCACTCTATCTATCTATCACTCTATCTATCTATCTATCTATCACTCTATCTATCACTCTATCTATCTATCTATCTATCTATCTATCATCTATCTATCTATCTATCTATCTATCTATCTATCTATCTATCTGTCTATCTATCTATCTATCTATCTATCTATCTATCTATCTCTCTCTCTCTCTCTCTCTCTCTCTCTCACACTCTCCCTCTATCTATCTATCTATCTATCTCTCTCTCTCTCTCTCTCTCTCTCTCTATCTCTCTCTCTCTCTATCTATCTCTCTCTCTCTGTCTATCTATCTATCTATCTATCTATCTATCTCTCTCTATCTATCTCTCTCTCTCTCTATCAATCTCTCTCTCTCTCTCTATATATCTATCTATACATCTATCT
>OMKR01073105.1:0-13258 GCA_900302355.1 Cyttopsis rosea
GCCAGACTGTGTCTTTGCCTTTGTGTCTACTAGCGGTCTGTCTGTCTGTCTGCCTGTCTGTCTCTCCGTCCACTCCGCCGCTAGCCCGCCTCACCACCGTGAGATAGATCAAACCTGGAAATTGGGTCAGCCACGAATAACGTGGAGCCGCCGAGGCAGGAAGGGAGAGGAGGCAGAGGGAGAACAGGGGAGAGAGCAGGGGACATCCATTTGAATTTGGAAGGTATTGGAGAAATGTAGGGCATGCATATTTAAGAAAGCTCCGCTGGAGGGAAGGGGAGCATGATGGCTGGCGTTGAGTACACTCGGCTGTAAAGATCTCCTCTCAGACTGATGAAAGAGCGGAGACATGAGAGCCTGTTGATCTCGAGCCACATCAAAGTACTACTTATTCAGCTGATGCATTGTGATTGCGCTGAATTTCAATTTCTTTGTGACCACGTTACATGCAGTCATTACATGCTGGGGAATCGTATTTTGTAGCCCGGGGAGGAAAAAAAAAAGAATGGCTTTGATGCAGGAAGGGCTTTTGAACAAGACTGTAGAGCCATCCTGTGTCCTTAATGTATGAAACCATTGTTTCAAAGTACACCAGCTGATTCGCAAGGATTTGAACTCATGACTCGTGAAATTTTAGTTGGCGATTTATTGTCTTGACTTTTTTGTTCATTTGCCTATGATAGTGTAATAACACATTGTGTCCCTTTTGCAGAATAGCTATCTATTGGCAGTATCTACCAATTATTTACAAAGAAATCAATAGGAACAATTCATAGGAGTACTGAATCAAGTGTACAAGTTTACAACGTTGCAGATTTGTCAGGCTGGGGAAAGGTCGACGCGCATTAATAACGGCAGTGCGGTCGCGTACGTAATCAACAGATTACGGACGGATCGTAAAGACAGAGGGAAGTAAGTTTAACACCAAGCAGCAGCATTAATCTAGTGGTCTTGAAGGTAGATTATGACAGATAACAATTCTGAATTTAGCAATTTTACTCAATGTTCACATTGGAAGTCCATGAGGGTCTTAAATTTGGTGAAATTAGGTTCGGCTATGCTGGATTTACAGGGTCTCTGCAGGTCCTTTGTTAAAAAGTCTTAAATTCAGCTTTACAGTTTTTATTATTAAGCCTTAAAAGGCATTAAATAGTATTAAATTTGAATTTATGAGGTCTCAAGTTCAACACAAATATTTTGTTAGATTTGTATTTTATTTACTTAGCTGTAAGAAGTTATGTGGAAATAAGTTAAAAAAAACAAAAACATTTATTACAATACCTAGTCACTCACCTGGAAACTGTTATAATAACAGCTCATAGAATAATCTAGTTCATAACCTACCCTATTTCTACCTAATACTTACCTCTGTACCAAATATATAGTACTTACCTGCAATACTTTATTAGCCTGGCATCGCCAGATCAATTCGCAAATGCGTATTAGTCTGGAACCTCTCAGTTCATTTTCCATTTCCAAGGGGCGTTTTCACCAAAATGTCTGACGCAGTTGGATAGACCTACAACCAATCAGAGCAACGACACATGTGACCTGGCGCTGAGCGACGGAAAAATGGCGACCAGCGGGGCTAGTTGGTAAATTTTACTTTTACCAAATCCTGTCGGAAGTACGGCAAACACGTCTTTCTTTATCAACGAAAGCTTTAAGCGCAGTCGTTAGAAAACATACCGTCCAGTTCGCTTAATTCTGTCGCGATGGCGGATTCGACAGACCGTTTCACGTCAGCGGCAGCCATCTTGGTAATGTGCCTCACCGGCGCTCATCGTCATCGTATCAAACCCCGCCCCATATTGGATAAACGGCTGTGATTGGCCAGGCCATAAAATGGTCGGGTGGAAATCTGTTTGAATGGGAGGGGGGGCCAGACCAATCTGCCAGAGCAAATGGCAAATGAAACACGAGCTCGCAGATTGGTGTGGTTCCCAGGCTTGATACTTTATTGAATAAGAGATGATTTGTACAAAAATCTGTCTCACATTTTGTTAAAAATGTGCCTTGGAACATATCAAATTGAACTCGCTCGTAACTGCAGACACCCCAATGTAGTCAGAGCCACGTTGTCGTCCACTAATGAAGTAGCAACTTGCGGAAACGGAGGAATGACTGTGCACGTCCTTTGGTACGTTTCCATTTCGCGGTGTTGTGTGAAGAGCCCCGGGAGAGAGAGGACTGCGGAGTATGACGGGCTCCCCCCTAACCCCGACCAGCAGAGGGGCCCGGGGTCTGGAGACTTTGCTCCCCGTCCAGCTCGCGGCGTACGTGGCGGAGCCTGTTGCGTCGCTCCCCCAGCACCCGCTATGATTCATACTTGTTCTGTCCGCTTTCCCAGAATGCAACACTGTGGCAACCTGGCTGCGCCGAGGTCCTTGCCCCCGCTGACAATCAGTGGATTACTCATCCCTCCACTGAGGGGGGCGGGTGGGGGCGTGCGTGCGTGGGTGTGTGTGTGTGTGTCATGTCTGTGTGCACGTTCATGTGGCGGCTTACTGTTGATTGCTCAAACAGTAATGGCTTGTGTTTAGCCTCCAGAACTGGCGGTGGAGCCACACCGCGGACACACAGAATTTGGAGGATTTCTATCTGTCGTCGAGACTAATTTGTTCAGCGTCGCCTGTGCCGAGTTCTAAAGATTCGACGGGGGTCCTGGATGTAGTTCCCTCCCGAAACCCCGTCTTGGACACCGGGTCCCACTCGGTAAGGCATGGCTGTCCACAAAAGTTGCGTCTCTGTTGATTTCCTTGGGATCGAGCGGGAGAAGAAGAAGAATAAGAAGAATCACACACACACACACACACATAAGGAGGACTCTGGTGCCGGAGCAGTTCGCACCGGTCTCGGTACATTGCAGTGTAGTGTTCCACTCTCTTCGCGGGTCCGTGTTCCGACCGCACCGACACATTCCCCGGTGGCTCTTCTTGATTAGCAGCCCCGCACGAACGTCGCCCCGGTCACTAGAGGGCCCCGCCACGGAATGTGTCGGCTGCTATCTAATCAGGTTGTCCCGTTCCCTTCAAAGTTAACCATTTATCAACTACCCCAGTTGAACAACCTGCAGGCCCACGTTGGAAAGGACAGTGTTATCTACAAAGGATTTAAAAGTTATCAGTTTGTGACGGAATTTGGAGGAAGAGTCGATTCGATTCTCACACCTGCCAAAGACAGAACATTAATACCCCTTTCCCACTGGGCAACAAACCCGCTAACACCCTTGCCTGGGTCCAGGCCTTTGAACCTTTCCACTCCTTGAAAAGACGTTCGGTCCAATGGGACTGATGATTAGCCACTCAGTGCCGCGGGCGGGACTAACGCCGTTGGAGGAGTAATAACAGCAATGGCGGCCGATAGGGTAGATGGGTTAAATGGGTTTTTTTTTTATCCGCTCCGCTCTTAAATCCCAGGAAAAACGGGTATGTTGGCACGGCTACGCATCAGCGTCGACTTAAAATGACGTCAGATTCAGGCGGTCACGTCGGTCTCTAGTGATTGATTTGGGAAACCCCCTGCCCCACGGAAATGGGTTAGAGTGGAGGCGATGTCAGACCGAAGATGGAGACAGAGTACCGGTGATACTAACATCCTGCTTTCAGCGTCAGTGGGAAAGGGTCCAATCGGCATTCATTCCCGGGACAAATGACTCTCCAGTAGTCACGGGTTTTTATTGGCTGCAGCTCTGATCGGCTGCGATGGAAACACCGCATCCGGCACCCTTTTCCGATGCGAAGCGACGCCCGTCGCGAAAATGTACTGTAAATGAATGAAATGGAATGAATGAATGAATGAATGAAATGCAAAACACACCGGGAAAAAAGAGGCATACCGGTACTCGCCTCCAGGCAATGGGAACGGCGCCAATTTTAGTGGGTTTACCCGGGTTTAAAAAAAAAACCTGCATATACATGCTAATTTTGGTGGAAAAACCGTATTAGTCTCCCTGGCTAGCTGACCAAACTGACAATCACGAAAGAACGTCTCCCATGCGGAGATTGATAAATGATTTTAAAACTTGTGGCTGGGGGGTGTTTATGTTGTGTTTACCCTCAGGACCTATGTTGCTCCACTTTAGACATCTTATCTCTAGTTAACGGCACATTGTTTTTGACAGTTAAGTTTCGTTAATGGGCCATGAAATTGGCTTGGTGTAACTTCTCGGCACAGCACGCCAAAGGCCTATTTAAAAAAATATATATATAAATAAATAATAAAAAAGGAGAAGAAAAAACATCTCAGTGGGTGTTCATTCATGGACTTGTTTTGCTTTCCATGTACTTTGTCCTCTCGGCACACACCAGAAAAAATGACATCCTTTCTTAAGTTGACAGGAATAGTATATATATGTAAATAGAAGGGTCTTATGGCCATGATCACCAATTGGCCGACTGGCCGGTCCAGATCTAAAAAAGGGTTAAATTCGGACCATGAAGCATTTTTCATGATTTAAAATGAAAACCGTCACGAATACCCCTGGTCGGTCAAAGTAGTCCAGTGTGTTCCTAGTGTGGGATGTGTTTCCCTGGTTTACGCACTGTGTGAAATAAGGATTTTAGCCATCAGGGGTGTGAAGGGGAACCCCACCGACAGCGCCGTTTCCTATCGGGGCCTTTTCACAGATCACATGAGAATCCCGATTATTGCCATTGTGGTGGGTGTTAGGCGACAACTTGGCACCACTTCTCTTTTTGTAAGCTTCAAAGATTTTAGATGTAATGTAAGTGAAAGGTCTGCGGGGGAAACAATGATGTCATTGTGAGCTCAGACAATGAGGGACCAGTCAATGTTCTAAATAACTGCAGAACGTGGAGTTCACGACCTGTGAACAGAGTCCTAGGTCCTTATTTCTGTTGAGAGGACAGTGCAGCGCCACTGACCGTCGTGCTACTATGAGTTATGGTGTTTTTTTTTTGGTTTTTTTTTGTTGTTGTTGTAAGTCGTTGGGGAAAATCTGTTCAAAATCAAAGGGGTGTGCTGCGATACGACTGTGGATAAATGTTTTGGGCTCCTGCGTCTCCTTGCTTTGTCCACTTCCAACTCCTGCTACTGTGGATGTTGTGTTAAAAAAGCAGGCAGTTCTTCCATTTGTATCCTCCAGATGTAACTACTCACTGCATTCTGCTGAGTCCAACCCCGGCTGTACTATGACACACACACACACACAACTCATTACTCATTCAACACCCGCAGCCGTACACACATACTTGTCATGCAGATACACACACACACACACACACCCACACATGTGGCAGGGTCAGTACATAGGGCCTGGAACAATCATTACATCATCGTAATTACACCACGTCCCGTAATTCATCACTTTCAAGTGCACGCGGTAATGTAAATACCTGTAGACTCGCGTTGGCAGTTGGCACCAGACCCAAATTCTCAAAGCTACAAGTCAATGTCAGGCTTACTCTGGCAGACATTTTTATGTGTGCGCTGGAATTCAGCAAATGGATATATTAGTATTATTTTATTGGCGATATTGTTATTGTAGCGTGAGTGATATATTGTGCCCGCAAAGCTTGAAAGTTATATTGAAAGACTTATGTCAAAATGTAACCACACATTGTTTTAACGTTGACACATTGCCACTCGTTTCCCCTTTCTTTCCTCTCGCACTCTCTCTCTCTCTCTCTTTCTTTCTTTCTTTCTTTCTTTCTTTCTCTCTCCTCTCCTCTCGGCTACAGACTACCTGGCAAAGCACGGCCGTCTGAGTGAGCTGGAGGCCAGGAGGAAGTTCTGGCAGATCCTGTCGGCGGTGGAATACTGTCACAACCGCAACATTGTCCACAGGGATCTGAAAGCGGAGAACCTGCTGCTGGACGGACACATGAACATTAAAATAGCAGGTACAGTTGCTGCGCCCTACATTAACACACACGCACAGGCCGAATATATTGAATGCTGTAATAATCGACCTTGAAAAGCGAGAGCTGCAATGAGCGGTGGTTAATTATGTGACAACAAAAAGGTATAAATTCCCTTTATTGCCTCGCCATAGAACGGTTTGCCTTGATCCTTTGCCTTCCATGATGTCAGCGGCTGTATAGTTGTGAAATACCTGGCCAGATCATTGGAACAGACGGCAGCAATCATTCCCCCCGTGATTACTACTTTTTCCTTTTATTTTATGAAAGAAGCTCAAGAACAGAGGAAAGGAGTCAATGAGACTAAGCCGATGGCCTGTTGAACAAGCTTCAGAGTAATTATTAAACAACTGGCATTCAGAGCTCGGCGGTGAGAATGTCAACCTGCTGTTGGTATCCCAGGGTATCGGGGGCGGGCAGAGTGGGTTTGGATGGGACGAGGGAGATCAGTGAAGCGCTTGGACTTAATTGGAGGGTCGAAGAGGAGGCGGTGAGAGGAATTGGCCACCTTTGAAGAGCCACAGAGGAGACGGAGCTATCTTGGGGAAGAGTACTCAACTGTTGTTGTTTTTACTGTACCGGCACGGGGGTTTTCTAAACGTGCCCGGGAAGCATTCATCGCATGTGCCGCACTCTTTTCTACGGTGTCATTACGTTTAGAGTGATTACAGTTTTTACCCTGGAAGGAGCGGAGTGCAGGGCGGTGACGCAAAACCTCTCGGTGACTAGTTTTCGTGTCGGGGAGGCTCGGGCGACGAGGGTCAATGCGGTCAAGAATGTTGTTTCAAATTCCGAGCGGCTGTTTGCCGCTCTGTGTTTTGTTTGAATACTAGGGAGAGGCCCATCGTGAAGGTATGGTGAGGGAAATTAAAGTGAAGACGGGGTGGCGTTACTACTGTAAAGGCGTCTGCCACGCGGGACATTTAAAGCAGTGGTTCCCCGCTGCTGTCCTCGGGACCCAAAGTATAATTGGTTTTCTATCCTACCAGTTAGTTGAATTGGACTGGCATCCCCAAGTCTCAATCAGTCCCCTGTCCCTACAGCAACGGCTAGAATGAAAAGCAGCGGTATTTAACGTCTCAAGGACTGGAGTGGAGAACCAATTTAAAGTGTGCCTCCAGGCTGTACCTCGGAAGGAAAGCGGGCAGACGCAGCCAGGGACATAATGTTTGGATTCCAATAAACTCAGCGTTTCTGATTCAGAGCCCGGTTACAGTGCAGGCTCCAGGCAGCAAACCCCCCCCCACCCCGGTCCTAGGAAGAATTATAGTTAAGCTCCTTGACTCCCAATGATTTGAAAGGATCCTTGTTTAGGTAAGTGACAAATTGATTGTTCTTGACATGGAAAACAAAATGTGATGAGAACCGTGAAGACCATCCCAGCTGTCCCTGCAACCCAACCTAATCCATAGCGAGTGAAATTTCTTTTTGATGAATACGTTTCCTGCATCTCTTGGTCACATTGGAACTTACCGGCGGTGTTCCTCCAGCAGTCATTATTGTAAGAAGGTCTGGACTTGTTTGTGTGGAACATTAGATATGAAGGGGGCAATACAACATTATGCGATGGAAGTGAATCTCTGGCGAGGACTTTGGGAGCGAGGCACATGCCGTACCTTCTGTCCCCTCTTCGGCTGCGTTTAGCCTGCCTCCCTGTCACTTCAGCTCTGCTTCACAGATGGTTTGTTCCAGGGTAGGTGGCCTTTATTTCTCTGTCTTCTTTCACTTCGTTTTTAGTCTCGTTGCATGAGCCGCAGTTTTATAAAAATGACCACAGAGGGGACTTCTGACTCATATCTGCGTAACCAGTCACATTGAACAATTATCCTAAAAATGTAATAATAAAGGTATATACAATGATGTACTTCAGCACCTATTCCTTTCCTCACTTCTATGTACCAGTTTTGTCTGTGACTAACCTCCTGATAAGACTTTCATGCCGAGATGTTTCTGCCAGTCCTCAGGCCTGCAGAACATGACCTGGTCCAGCGGGACCTGCTCACCTTCCAGAGGTCGGCCAGCCTGCGTGAAGCTCAGCTGGGCAGCGGTCAGCTAAAGAAAGGTCACGCTAGTAATAGACCGAGAGGGTAGGCAGGCAGGACCGGGCAGGGAGGGTGGCCTTTATATTTACACTTCAAAGCATCCCTTCAAGCTCACGCTGACGTAGAGAACGCACGGTAGAGGAGGCATGAGGAGACCTTACACTGGGTCAGAAGAACGGACTGTTGCTTGGCGAGTCCCAAAGGCTCCGCAGCGCTCGCAGCCGTTCCAACAAAACGCAACGTGATGGTTTTGAATCGGCCTCAAGGACCCCGTCGCACAATATCATCTTCTTTTTTTTTCTCTCCTTTTTTCTTTGTTTCTTTTTTTTTTTTTTGTGAAATGTATCTTTTAGTTTTTCACTGTAGGTCCTGTGTCGTTTTCATACTCAATCACATAAAATTCCTTCGCAGTGGAGATCTCTCATAAGCTCTTCTTCTCGACTCTGCCGGCGAAGGAGAGCGATCTTATTCTGACTCAGTGCAAATGCTTTCCTTTCTGAAAACGGCTCAGCGATGTTTTTAACCGTGAGGCGTCTGCGGCCCGACTCAACTATAGCACAGTAACACATTTGGCATATAAACACACCGACTACACACTCACACAAACCCCAAATCATTTGTGCATGCAAGTAGGACGTTTTTAAGCCAATATTATGCTAATTCATCTGTGCGCGACACAGACCTCCCCTCCTCTCACGCTGCGAGTAGCCTGCAGCACGTTGGGGCGTTTGACGTCAAGCAGACTGCTCAGTATTCAGCTCCATGAAGTGGGTCACCGCATCTGACGGTGAAACAACCGCTCAACGCCGCCTGGATCTCACATCTCACCTTCAAAGCGGGATTACACCGTTGAAATACAGTAGTTATAATAAACCGTTTTACCCTCCACTCATTTACACCTCACCTGCGTACATTACACTCGCAGACAGACTTGGCACACGCACACTTTAATGGGTGTCTGCTTAATGCCTCAGTCACACCAGCACAGAAAATACCTCTTACCGTGCTTCTACTTGTTTCCTCGTCATCTTCCTTTATACTTTATATTTTTCAAGTGCTACCTTGTCTTGTTGCTACTTTGTGTGTGTGAGCCTGTGTCCTATTATTATTCATTATCTTTGGCAAAGCCAGCCTCATCACTGACTGAAAGGAGAGCTGACGTGCGCGCATCAGATCCATGTTAATTTTAGAAACGGTGCCGCGAAACAACAATGCCTTGATGATTGTGTTGTAGAGCGCCGCGGAATCTGCCCCGGAACCAAACGAAAGGGCGAAAGAGACGGAGGGAAAGAAGTCGATCGCTTCGGAGCGAAATGTCCCGAACGATGCCCAATGTGTCCGCATGCATGTCCACATTCGTCTTGAAAAGCGGTGAACGGGAGGATGAGGGCTCCACCTCTCTCTATTGCAAAATTACAGAATCACCTAGCGTCATATTAATATCATGGACTTAATAAAGAGAAGGTGCCTAACAGAACAGCTGCAATCCTTCTTGGAATGCCGTCGAAAGTCCCCACCTGTATCCACTGGGATATTGCACCGTTCTTCTTTGAGCGATGAAGGAGGTGGAGATCTGCTCTGCAGAACTTTGGAACCCATAAAGGCGTAATGAGCCTCTTTGCTGATGCAATTTGCCCATGCTTATTATATGCTGTCATTACTTTTGAGACAGTTCCCCTCAGCAGTTTTTGTGACTGGTGCAATTCAGTTCATGTTGTTTTGAAAAGTGTCATCTTCTCCTTTCCTCTTTTCAAGTATTGCCTCCCACTACTGGGAGAACGAACCCCTTTCTCATCTTTCTGAAGTTTTGCCAAACTTGTGCAATTTGTTTTTTCCATATAAGAAGCAGACCTGCATATCTAAGTGCGAATTAATTGTCAGACCTCCTCTATATCTGACACATACCACTAATTGCCTCACTTTTGTAACTGTGATTTAGTTACTTTAAAGTTCAACTTTCATGTACAGTCTGTTATTTTGTCTACCCCCTAAATGTCTTCCTGCAATTCTTCCTTTTTTTCTTCCACTGGCTCTTGCGCGCTCTCTCTCTCTCTCTCTCTCTCTCTCCCTCTCGAGATATGCAGACCCTAAGGCTGATCACAACATTGAGTTGCTGGATCACTGAGGAGGCTAAACTAATTCTTTGTGTGTGTGTGTGTGTCAGCCATCTATCCCCATTATGTAAACCAGCATTTTTTTTTTAATCAGTGTTATTTGTGTTTTGTTTGTTTGGCATTACCGTTTTCCTCTGTTTTATGTAACCATTATGAACGATGGGAGGGGGGGCAGAGGGAAGTGAACCAGGCCTTGTTTAATCATCTTCAGCTGTAGCTGTTGGGTTGTTGCGCCACTATCACCAGGCCAGCCACTGACAAGTAACACCTTCAGGCCAGGGAGATCAAGTTCCCACAGATGTAAGGGCTGGAGAACAGCAGTGTGCTGGCTCACTCAGATTGGGCAACTATCTCGATATTACTTCAGCTCTGAGCCGAACGGTAATGAAAGACAGACTTGGATTTCAAAGAATTCTGTTTCTCGGTGTTTGACTTTTCATAATTGGTCCTCTGATGGAGATGAAATCTCCAGACCTATTATAACGCAGCGTTTTGATGACCTCATGTCGTCCTCCGAGGACATTACCTCAGACGAAGGGCCCGTTCCCTCATTCAGCAAATATGTGGATCACATCTTCTGCGCTGAGTCCGTGTGCTCTGCTGAGATGTTTGAAGCTTTCTCTGAAGCCGCATGAACGCATTTTTATTTGGGTTTGTAGTATGCACGGGACTTGATGAAGTACAACGGCAGTAAAAAAAATACATATATATATTTTTAAACACACACACAAATTGCGAAGCTTGGTCCAGGAAATATAAAATTAATTCAGTGTAATTTGAAGTATATTTGCGTGCATTGGCAAAGGTTACCGTCAAAGTGCGTTCTGGTGTCCTGACGCAGCTCATGTACAGGTTCCATTGGTTAGTGTCTGTATTAGCAGCACATTTGAACGTGGTGCGGATCGGACTTGAAAAGATGCAACATTGTTTTTGGTTTTTGTTTTCGTCATTTAGAAGACACTTTTGTCCAAAGCGACTTACAACTATTCATACACCAATGGACGCAGCCACCAGGGGCAAGTAGGGGTTAAATATCTTGCTTAGTTTAAGTTATTGCTTTCAATTGAGCCACTCTGAACCACCCCATGAGATATCCAAGGTAGGTTTGTCGGATTTAACAACAATTCGACTTTGACGTTTCCCCCGTCTCTCCCGTTGTTCTTATGCAGACTTTGGCTTCGGGAACTTCTTCCAGCCCGGGGAGCCCCTGGCTACGTGGTGTGGAAGCCCCCCTTACGCTGCTCCCGAGGTGTTTGAGGGCCAGCAGTATGAAGGCCCGCAGCTGGACATCTGGGTAGGACCCAGCGTTGCCGGTTTGTGTGGTTACCGCAACCACAGCAGTTTGGACTGAATTTGTCAAACTGTAAAATGCAGGATACGGATTGAATTGGCATATATCAAATCTTGGTAACCCATTTTTAAATTGTGTTTAATTATCTACATCTATATGTACACACAATAACTTTATCATTTACTTTCGACTATATGATAAACGAATCACGTGTATACAATAAAGTCGGAACAACGTCTTAAATGACACTCGCACAATGAACTCTCCAGCCCCAGAAACCGCTTGGCTGGTTTGAAGTATTTCCTAATCACAGTTTATAGCTGTGTGTGTGTGTGTGTGTGTGTGTGTTCCAGTGCTAATCCAGGGCTTACATGCATCTGGATGCCTTTGATTGATATGTGATGTAATGATTCCCTGTCCTGAACCTGGTGTGTGTGTGTGTCCCGCTGCAGAGCATGGGGGTCGTGCTGTATGTGCTGGTGTGTGGTGCGCTGCCGTTCGACGGCCCGACACTTCCCGTCCTGCGACAGCGCGTCCTGGAGGGAAGGTTCCGGATCCCCTACTTCATGACTGAAGGTGAGACCGTCTGTCTGGGTCCCACAGAACACCTTGTGGAACACTTTAATCCTCGTGTTCCTCACCCCACTGCCTGGTGGGGAAGTGGGTACTGTCACCTTATAGAATCAGCGACCTGGGTTTGATTCCTGTTGGAAGTGTAATGACATAATTGCAATTATTTGACCTAATCACGATCATTTTGTAAAATCGCTAGACTCCACAATCATGTTCCCATCCAATTTTAAGGGGAATTGTATAATATATACATAATATAAACTCGTACTGTGATAATGGCATAAAATCCCCTTGCTTGCATGGTTTTCACCACTGGTGTTCCTCCTAACACATTGGAATGCGCTGAATTGCCCTGAGGTGTGAAGGCTGTGAGTGCATCTATGTGGCTCCGGTCACACATGGCTCCCCACTCCTCCCATTTCCACTCCGTCACCTCGTCCATTACTCCACTTTCCCAAGAGAAGATAAGAGAAGATCAGGACCATTTAGTTAATATTTTCTCAAGATTTAATTGGGTTAGTTATTTATGTGGTTTAACTGTTAATTACATTTTAATGTAGTAAGTGTGGTCAGATCACTGACCACACTTACTTATGTATGTTTAAGGGTTTTCTTCTCTTCATCTGTAGAGTGATGAAACAAGATTTATTGTGTTGTTTTTAATGTGTGTTGAAACACTTGATAATGGATTATAATGAATGATAATGAAAAAACAAATACATTCTGATTGAGAAAGACCAATGATTGGATGAGCCAACCTTCAACTACAAAAAAGGAAAAAACAAACAAAATTCATAGTTTAGAGTTTGGCACACACCCTGCCAAAGTGCCCTTGGGACAGGCACTCTCAGCAGCTGTTCTTGTCACTAACACTGACTCTCCAGCCCTGTAGCCCGGAGACACGGGGGCTTCAGAGGTGCAAATTTCATATCCGACGCCATATCTTTTGTCACACTCCATCACCAGCCCATTCTCCACTATTTCTCACAATGCACGCCGGTGAAAGAAGCCAAAAAGAAGCTCCGACGAAATTCCTGGGAACGTGACTCTGATGAATAGAGTTTGCTTTCCCTGTTCAAAGTTACAATTCCATGGAGAGACCTTGTGCTGCTGTGTTGAGCAACACAATTGGAGATGATGTATCGTGTGTGTGTGTGTGTGTGCGTGTGCGTGCGTGCGTTCAGAGCGCAGAGTGAGTCAGTCGGGTTAACTGAGTGTTCCTAAGCAGCTCTGCTCTTGGTGACTGTGCGAGCTCGCTGGCAGCAGATTAACTCCAGTGCTCAGGCTGTTTATGTAACCTGGAGAAGAGCCAGTGAATGCTTTCAGCAGCCTGTCTGTCTATCTGTCTTGCGTTCT
>OMKR01073172.1:0-10671 GCA_900302355.1 Cyttopsis rosea
CCGTGATCAAGTAATTTTGGTGCCACACAATATATCAAATGTATATTTATATGTATATATACAGTATATATACAGTATATATACAGTATATACTGTATATATACTGTATATAGAATGAATATTCTGACGGAAAGACTTGTGCATCTGTTTGTGTTGGAATGGTTTCATGAAGTTAAACATCATTGGCCATCCTTGTGGATAATGTGCCCACAGGTGCTGAGGAAAGAGAGTAATACTATAATAAGTATAAGTAATAGTATTCTTAGTGTTTGAAAGAAAAATACCACAACCACATTCTGAGAACTTCTACTGTAGTTATCTGGTAATCTGAACGCTTCTTTGCAGATTTTATAACCCAACACACAAGGGGGGAACGAGTAAAAAAAAAGTTCTAACCTCCCTCACAACGATTTGTGGCCTTGCAATGATGGAGACCCATTAAACCAAGCACTACACCGACTCCTGCAGGTCAATAGCGCTACGTCACACACCCACCAACCAATCAGCACTGATTATGTAAATATTTACTCTGCAGCAGCCAATAGGCTTCTTCTTCACTAAATCATCATTGTTATTAGCCAATCAAGGCTCTAGTATGCAAATGAACGCTTGGAACATATTTTTTACTGAATGGTCAGAGCTAGAGAGAGAGAGAGAGTAAAAGAGAGAGAGTGTGTTGTGATGTTCAAGACAGACATGCTGTGCTATGCATAATGTGCACATATCCATACGCAGCCTTAACACACCTACACAACAACAAAAATAGATATTAATTGTTAATTATACAAACATAGTTATTTACATGCATTCATACAGTAGGGACGTGCACACACAGAGACAGCCATCCATCCATCCGCCCCTTGCTGGCATGGTGAACCAGTGATGTAATTCACTGACGTGTGTGTTTATGTAATTTTGGCACATTGAGGCCATTGAAATTATTCTATTGATACATGCTTGAGAGGAGAGAGACTCACACGGGACAGATCGAGAGATATCTACTGTGATCTGACTGTCTGTTCGTCCATATACTATATGTTGCTACATCGTATTTTGGTGGGACGGTGATGAACCCGACCTTGAAGGCCTTTCTGTGTGGAGTTTGCATGTTCTCTCCATGTACACGCGAGGTTCCTTCACGTGCTCCGGTTTCCTCGACCCTAAAAGACATGCATGGACACTCCTGCAGATGCCCCTGAGCAAGGCATCCACTCTTGATGTGGAGTAGTGTTTCAAAAATAACACGGATATTGAGGATTTATTTAGGATTAATGGCTTAGATTGTCCATTGGTGAACCTCTACAAAACGATAGATAGATATATAGATATATACATAGATAATTTATTCATCCCCAGAGGGGAAGTGCAGTTTCGCAGCTCACATCAGAACAAAATAGGCAAAAAAAAGTAAAGAAATAAAAATAGAAAAAAGTGGCACTACACAAATATGTGAAAAAAATGGCAAAACAATAGACCTAAAAATATTAATAAATAAAAACAAAGCAGAAAATTTGCACATGTAATTGTGCATGCAGATAAAAGAGCTCAACATAATATGGGTTAGTGCTTTAAAAAAAAATCAAGTTGTAGATAACAGTCATTGATGCACAGTCTGGGGTTGTATCAGGAGACAGACAGTGTTGTTTTGATCAGCGAGACATCAGGAAGTGTTCTATGGAGTCCAGCTCTGCGGGGAAACTGTCCACTTCTCGTTATTTTTCCCTTCAAGACCAGCCGTACTGCTGAGCTCAGCGATATGCTGCGTGTGTGTGTGTGTGTGTGTGTGTGGAGGCTCGGGGAACATGCAGAGACTGGAGACTTATTAGCATAATAATAGACCTGGATGCACACAGACAGGCAGGCGGATTGTGCTGGTGTGCGCCTGTCTGTGTGTGTTTAGGTGCACGTGTGTGTGTGTGTGCGCATGTGTGCTCCCTGTCAGGAATCACAATCAGAGGTCGTTGTTGACTTTTCATTCCTCTGTCTTTTAAAGAGCTATTCAAATGACAGGGTTTAAAAACAACAACAAAAAAAACACATCTATTCAAATTGAAGGGTTTTAAATATAAAGCAATATCCAGATGAAAGGGTCTGTAAACCACAACTGACAGAAGGAGTCGGGGAGACAGAACAGAGGGAGGGAGAAAGCAGATAGATACAGAGAGAAGAGACGGAAACGAAGAAAGAAAAAGAGGAGAGAGAGAAAAAAGAGGGAGAGAAAGGGAGAGAGAAATGCAGATTGAGAGCAGCAACAAAGGGAAAAGAGGAAAACACGACTTATAGGGGACAAACAGAAGGTCACATAGGGTTCTGTTTGGATGTGTGCAGAGAGAGAGAGAGAGAGAGAGAGAGAGAGAGAGAGGAGAGAGAGCGAGAAAGAGAGAGAGAGAGAGAGAGAGAGAGAGAGAGAATGACAAACAGAAAAAGACAGACAGAGGCCTGTCTCTCCCAGCAGGTAGATGGTGAAGTTACACCACATTAATTAAAATGTGTGTAAAATTTTTGTTTGTTGTTTTTACTTCGTTGTTATCGGATCGAAAAGCAGCAAGTTGTTGGTTTTTGTTTAAAATTGTAGTCGTGTGGATACAACTCATGTCAGCGCTCGGATTATATGGATTTTATGCTTTTAATCACACAGAGATAGCTGTCACCATAACTATATAACTAGTATTATTATACTGCAGATATCACTACAACCATTACCACCATCACCACTATCCATCTATCTATCTATCTATCTATCTATCTGTCTACCTATCCATCTATCTATCTTCCATCTATCTATCTATCATCTATCTATCTATGTATCTATCTATCTATTTATCGCTCTCTCCAAAGGACCATATGAGGAACATGAAGATCCATAAACTAAATGAAATGGTTCCTCGCTCAGTGATGGTTCTTTGTGCCATTTAAAGTACTATTACAGTACTATTCTGTTATTGTATTAAAGGGAGTGAATAGATAGATAGATAGATACTTTATTCATCCCCAGAGGGAAATTGCAATGTCCCAGCAGCTCACATCAAAACAATATTCAGTAATAATAACAAACAATATAATAAAAATATGAAAAGAAAAAGAAAAATATGAAAAAGAAAATTGGCAATATATGGGGAAAAAGTGAAATGTACAATAAAACTCACAGTTAACTGTTCACAATCAAATATGGCAGGATAATAATGGAAAATAAACCCCCAAAAAATGAATCGTTATAAACCTGGAGAATGTAATTAGCAAAAACAGAATGAAGAATAAAAACCAAACCACTAAAAAACTAAAATCAACAGTAAAAAGTAAACATACAGCTGTGTATTAACAAATTCACCCTTCTGGTCGTTGTACAAATAGTTTTTGTTTTTTTTAACATAATGCAGGAAACTAAGCAAGGGAGCGCAAAGAAATGTTCCTTTAAAGAACCTTTTGGTCTGAAAGGTTCCCTGGCATCGCTCCAAAGAACCATATTGGTTCCAGTTGGCACCTTCACTGTCTTTTTCGCTCTGTGCGTACAAACCCGGTTCCATAAGCTATATTTACACGGGCAGAAAGGAACACTACGTGGGGTTAAACACTACACGGAGTTAAGTAGCAGAAGAAAGGTCAAGAGTAGAACAGAACAACAGAGCAACAGCAAATAATATAATAATAGGACGCGGCGTTCTCCCTAAATATGCCAGGCGAGTGCCATTAAGACACATATACGACCCTGCATGTGCGTTATGAATATGTATGCTGTATGTATAAGATGTGACCATGGACATTAATATGTATTGGGTGGTAATGAGGCAAATGGTTCAGATCAGATGGGTCCTTTTTTAACTGGTCACATGTGGCTCATTAGGACCGGACCGAACAAAGCACCTGACGCCCTTAAGACCATCGCGCCCTAAAAATTATTTAACGTCACTTCTGTTTTTAACGGCGATGACAGCATATTTCTGGAATCTGAGACGGGACCGGGCGGGGGCGTTGGATTTAGAGCTCACTCGGGCTCACTGAGCCGTTCCTCTTCGGGGAGCCGCGGCGATTTAACTTTGGCGTCGCCCGTAGTTCCGGAGGTGGAACTTCCGGGTTCAGAAAGTAAAAACTCCGCTCCTGGATTTTGAGTCGACCGTCTAATTAGCTCGACCCAGAGGAGCAACCGATGAGTGAGATCAGCTGGTGCAGTGCAGGAGCGGAGCTGAAAATATGCCAAGATTGTTATTCCAGGTGTTTGTACAGTGTTCATATCAGAGTCTTCTACATACTGAAAAGACGCTTATACACTGTGCTCCAACCGCTCTCTGCTTAAAGAGATCATTTTAAAGAGCGTATTTAAAATCTGTAAACATGCCATCGATGTGCTCTTGAGGTGGGTTGTATTCCCATCAGCTGGAAGGAGGATTAATAACTAAAATAAAAACCGTGGTTAATATAGAAGGGCTACGGGAGTGATACAGCTGCTTCCAACCATAATTGTAATAATAGGCGCAAATGATCGCCGCTGTAATCTGAGTT
This sequence comes from Cyttopsis rosea, assembly GCA_900302355.1. Classification (NCBI taxonomy): domain Eukaryota; kingdom Metazoa; phylum Chordata; class Actinopteri; order Zeiformes; family Parazenidae; genus Cyttopsis; species Cyttopsis rosea. Next base: position 4,498 of record OMKR01073172.1, read on the forward strand.
TAAAGGAAGACAGTGGTAGAGCTGGACAAAGGGAGGCCAATAAAGAGGCAGTGAGACGGATAGTTCCGTGTGAACTAGTCGCATGTGGCTCATTAAAGCAGGGTGATAGTTTCTAGACTTGTGGCCATCTATCTGCACTGACAAATGCTGGTGGAATTAGCTCGGGCCCCGCTGTTCTGAATACCGCCTCATATCTTCCTCATTTTAATCACACAACAAACACATGTTCAGACTGATGAATATGAGTGTTATCGATGGAATGCTTTTCTCCGAACTACATCCGCTACATTTAAGACCGAGCATGGCGCACGGTCATAGCCCACTGACTTTAGTTGAATGTCGTCGACGTGGAATGAAATATTTGCGGAAAGAAACATTTAAACATTTAACTCTTTGGTGCGTATATGTGACAGCTTTGTGAAGGAAGACAGAAAAAAGGAACCGGGCTGGGAGACTAGATAACTAGACAATCAGACATTTAGATGCCTGATACCTCAGGACTCTATCTACCAGATGTTAAAACGAACATATCAGGGGCTGATTAAGGGAAAATTGAGGATATGAGTTTTTAACACCTGAGTAGTGGGCATGTCTTGAGGGTTTAAATCCAAAAGGGTTCTGCAGTAATAGATAAAAAAAAAGGCTAAACAAGGAAATCCCTTAAGGTTGATTAACTAAACTTCCCATCATGCACTTTGCCCGCAATTTCTGGAGTGATGCTTATTGGTTTAACCAATGTTATCAATCCCTGCAGAGTCATTCTGGCCCTCGACGGCTGCAAAAAAATTACTTCATATCCAATTAGTGATTCTTTTTAAAGATATCCTCAAGTGTGTGTATTTCATATATACTGTAGAGCCAAATTACCCTTACACACATGTGTAGCATGAGTTTCTAGATTGCTCTTGTCTACAACATTTAAGTTACAAACAATGGGGTAAATACAAGAACGGTACAATATAGATGGCATGTTGTCCACTGTTAGTTTGTCAGTGTGGAAATCACTGATCTCTCCGTACATCAGGATCAGGGCGAGAATGTGAGCTATTCCGGCAGACAGACAGACAGACAGACAGGTATTCAGACAGACAGACCGACAGACAGACAGGTATTCAGACAGACAGACCGACAGACAGACAGGTATTCAGACAGACAGACCGACAGACAGACAGGTATTCAGACAGACAGGTGGGTCTCGGAGTCACTCATTAATTCAAACAGAGAGGCTTATTAAACAGTCTGAGTCAACAGCTGCATCACACCTGATACCTTCATTTCTCCCTTGACACCTTTATCTGAGGCCGTGTGTGCACGTGCGTGTGCGTGTGTGTGTGTGTGCGCGTGCGTGCGTGCGGTTTTCCATGCATCTGTTTGCAGTTATTTTGACTGCGTTAATAGTCAAGTAGGCTGGTCAAATAATAAGGGTTAAAATGCTTTTGCCCTTTCCACTCGCTCTGCCCACTCCACTCACATGGTGGAGTATTTGCATAAAACCACTCATCACATTCTACAAAGGATGGATATTGTCGTCACTTCCACGGCTGTGATCCGATAAACATCAAACTCCATTTTTTGAGGCGGTTTATTAGTCGAATTCTCAAGCAGGCCTGGTGAAACTCTCAGATGCCGTCGTGTAATTACCAGAATACACACATTGTCCCATAAACGCTTCAATCCCAAAAGATCTGACACTTTTTATGACGCGAGTGATTTATTACACCAGTTCACAGAAGTTTAGCTACCGTACCACCGGCGTTTAAAACTTCAGTACGCGAGTCCGCGCTGACAGTGCGACAAAGGAAGAGAAAGGAAACGCATTTCAAACACGAAGCGGCGCGAGTGTGGATACGCAGTGTGCATGCAGGCGCGCACGGACACCTGCAGTTATATTACACCACATTAAACACTAGAGCACTTAATTTATTATCTGCATAGTGATCTGTCAACTCTTGCGGTTGTTAAAATGTCAAACTGGATAAATCAATTTCATATTATTAGGTTGAAACTTGCCCCGGAACGGCGCGTGTCAAAATCCCGAGCCGTTTGTCACCCGTCCCGCAACACGCTCGACAACTAATAACTTTAAATTTAATGCCTGCTACTGATTTAAACTGCGGGCTAATAATTAATGTGATCAAGCTCCTCGCTGGCAGGAAGACCCTACAGTATGTTTAGAATAGTTATGGATTTTTCTTTTTCTTTTTTTTTTCTTTTCTTTGTTTGGCCCGAAAATGAAGATGAATTTATTCATCCTATCGCCCTCTGGCTGCATTCAGAACTCATTGTGGAGAGGTTTGACCCCTGTTGGGGGGGGTTTCTATGCAAAATTATGTTCCACATCACATCATAGTAAACACGACAGTGATTCAATTTCACATGAATTAGAGCTCCTTCTATTCACACTAATAATCTCAGGAAAAATAACTGCAACAAATAGTTTTGCACCATACAGAATGCATCTATGTGTGTGTGTGTATTATGTAAGTATTGGACTTTGTAATTTGAGCAAATGATAACATGCTTTGTGTGTCGCTTGTTCTTTTTAATTTTCCTAATTGCAAAAGTTTTTTTTGCATTTTTTATGATAACAAGTCGATTTTTAAGCTTGGGCTGATGGAATGTGAATTTGCATTATCTTTTATACTTAAAGTTACTATACTGTATGTAGTTTTCAAAAAATCCTTGTTTTTAATGACACCGGTGGCCGTTAAGTGAACAGCAGTCAGCATCCTGCTCGTGCTCACTCGCGAGCATCCTGCGCAACGCACCAGCAACTCAGATCAAACTGTCAAACCAGGCAGTGCTGATCAAATATGAATCAAGATTCATGTTTAGCTGTAATATGAGAAAGTTTGTGACGAGCCGCCATTTTTTCCTGCTTGAAAACGGACGAATCCGAACCAAGCACCGTTGCTCCAATTGGTTGTAGGTCTGTCCAATCGTCTGTCCAGAGGCATTTTGGAGTGAGGCAAGGCACTCGGGAGCGCGCACGTACGTCGTTTCTTTTGCATTAGGCGGCAACACCGGCCCGAGTCCTTTACGTAGAAATCAGTCCACAGGCTGTTTATAGGCACGAGAAAGTCGGGTAAGGTCTCATTTTTTAAGTTACGTTACAATCCGTTCACACATTGGCAAGACAAAGCGATTAATACATGTAATATAACTACATATAGTACCTTTAATTGTACATAAAACAAACCAGTGGAACTGACATTTCCCCACTGAACAAAAGGGTTCCTGCACTGAGAGCCGTCTCTTAAAATTCATATCGTTTAGAGCCGAGGTGTGAATAATCTAGGAGAGGTGGAGAAGAGAATTTACATGCTGCTCCTCCTGCGATTTGAGGATGTGGAGCCGCTGATTTCCAACAAGTCCCTCTTACATCTGGAGAATGAGAGAATTATCGTGTGTGAGACATTGGTCATTAAGAGCAGAATAGTGTGCAACAACTCAGCAGAAAGAGACAAGATTTAGAGGGCTAATTGGGTCTAGGGACACAGGCTTTTACACACACACACACACACACACACACACACACACACACACACACGCATGCACACGCACAGTAGCTCCAAATCCTCTTAGCTCTGTAACGAGGGAAGGAGAATGAGATGAATTGAGATTGGGGGTGAGAGAGTGGGGAGAGAGAGAGAGAGAGAGAGAGAGAGTAAAACCATAAGAGAGAGAAGGAAAAAAGATAGTGAGGCAAACGGATGTGATAAAAGAAGTGAAGACAAAAGGAATGAGAGAGAGAGAGAGATAAAGAACAAAGGGGTACATAGGTGAAAACGAAGGGATGCAGCAATGGGAATGGTCATATAGATCGTACTGTAGATGCAGGGAGGAGGAGATGGAGGGATGGAGGGATGCTGAGGGGTGGAGAAAAGAGACGAGTCTTAGTCTCATGACAGGGATGGGGAAACGGAAAGGAAGGTGACAGATTTTTCACGGGGACTGTACAGTAACCGTGTTTCGTTCCCATGGAAACGGAAATATTAGTTGGAGGAGCGAGAGTAACCTGGTTAACGATCTGGTTAAGCCGCCGCTGGGAACAGCGCAGGACCCCATTACCGCTCACCTTATTTTAATCATTTTAGTGCGGATGGATGTAATATTAACGAGCAAAATAATAACATTAGTTACTGGTACTTTTAAAAGTGTTTTCAAGTGTTCTTGATCACAGAAAACCCTTTTGTTAATTTATTCTCAGAAGCTGCTGTGTGTTATTTTGAAGGGCTGCTCCTATTTTGAAGCCTGTTGCTCCACCAGATAAGCGGTAAACAGAGCTTACATGAAATAATGGAGGAGTTAAAGGGGGAGGGGGGCTCGCTATTTTTCTGATTAAAATGTTGGTTCTGATCATTTATAACTTCATAATACAACCTCGCTGAGCGCTTTACTATTGAGAGACTTACCACTCTGCTGCAGGTTCTCTGCTTAAATGCAGTTCAAGTGGGCAAATGTTTAAAGGTGCAATGTGTAGAATTTAGTGGCATCTAGCGGAACAGACTTGGCAGAAATGGAATATAATATTCATAAGTATGTATTAACTAGTGTATAATCCCATGACCCGCTCCCCACGGAGGCCGCCATGTTGCACCACCATGGTTCTACAGGAGTCCAGAGCAGACAAACCAAACACTGGCTCTAGAGACGGACTTTTGCGAGTTTCACGGCCACCATAGCTTCTTCTACACTGAGGGGAATTCAATTGGTTGCAATCTGCAGCCTCACCACTGGTGGCCACTAAATTCTACACACTGCAACTTTAAGCCTTAAATAGAAGTAAATTAAATCTCCTTTTTGAAAGCAGGAAAGTCACATTATAGTCAGGCCTTTCTTAGTGGATTTTCAGAACATGTTTTGAATAAAGGTAATATCACATTTCATTTAACTCTGCCATCCAAAGACTAATGTTGGCGACAGCGGGTTGCCAATAGGAAGCGTCACAACTTCATGTTTCTAGTCTCTTACATGAGCATCAAGCGGCAAGAAAAACAGTGAACCTATCCTTTAACTGGCTCGCGCTCGGATGTTCTGGTACCGTTTGCGCAGTTTTTGGCTGCGGCCACTGGTGGTTTGCTGGGTCTTCTACCATCTCGGTGTAAAAGTCCTTCAAGGCTCGAAGTTCAGTCCCGGTGATGTGCTGCGGTTTTAACCACCTTCTGAAGGGGCGGTGCAGGCGGTGAAGCAGCCAGTCAGGATGCTCTCCGTGGTTCACCTGTAGAAGCTACAGCAGTGTCAATGAGTCCATGGCGAGTCCAGGTCGAGTCCTCACCGATGTTTCACGCCAAGGAACCCGAAGCCGCAGCCCCGGTGCGTTGTCCCCGCACGAGCACCAGAGCATCGTGGGAAAATTGATGTCAAAGGTTATGAGCCATGTTGTGTTTTCCAAGCCTCTCCGCGTTACAGCAGCCCTCAAGCAGGACACATTGGGTTGGTTGGAGGCCTACATGAGGCCGTGCAGTCGGTTCAGGGCCTGAGTTCTGGCTTCTGACTGAAGTGATTTCTGTATGTAAATGTAGGAGAGTTAGAATAGAGCTGATATTGCAGGAGTTTATTTCATTGCTGTGTTCCATAGTAGGCGCGTTATTGCACAGGAATTTCTCGGTCAGCTATAAAGAAGACACTAAACGGATCAGGGGGAAAATAGGTAATATCATATATACTGTATATACCTGATGCCCCCCCCTCCACACATACACACATCCTTGCACACACACTTACACACACATTAACCGATTCTTGTCATATACAGTATGTTTCTTCTAAAAGTCTCTTTCTTCTTAATGACTTTGTTTCTCTTAAACTCTCTCTCCTGTCTCTCTTTGACCGCTTTCCCTCCTTCCTTCCTTCCTCCACCCCTTCATTCCTTCCTTTCTGCTTCACTTTGTTCCTTCCTTCCTTTTTTCTGTCCTTTCTTCCTTCCGTCCTTTCTATTTCTATTTGTTCTTTCCTTCCTTCTTCTCTATATTCTTTCCTTCCTCCTTCATTCTTTACTTACTTCCATCCTACCCCGCTCTCTCTCTCTCTCTCCTCCCCCTCTCCCCCTCCCTCCCTTCCTCTCTCCCCCCCTCCCCCCCCCCCTCACTCTCTCTCCCACTCTCTCTCCCTCTCCCTCTCTCTGCCCCCCCCCCTCTCTCTCTCCCCCTCTCCCTCTCTCCTTCTCCCTAT
>OMKR01073530.1:8096-18984 GCA_900302355.1 Cyttopsis rosea
TGAGTGTAAAGTGCTTGTTTGGCCCCTCCACCCAGTGTGGTCTTACTTGTTAGTGCTGTGACCTTGTGCGAGCACATCCGCCTGCAGTTTGGGGAAAAAGCCCTGCTGGTGGCGGCCCTGGCCGATCCTCATGTCCAGCAGGTGGGGGTGGATCGCCGTGTGGTCAGTCTTCAGCAGCCTGCGCTCGGTGGCCTGAGCTGCAGACGAAATAAAGGGAAAATAAAAACAATGAGGGCCAGGTAACTGAGGACAAGAAGTCATAAAATTGTAGTACACGTTTAAGTGGATGGGAAACAAAACTGTAAACAGTAATATAATGCATCTGGTAGATAAGGGGGAGCTCTAAATCCAAAGCAACTGAATCGTGATGTGGAATAAAAATGGAAATATGTGCTGAGCGGTGCTGTTGCTGCAGAGGGGTTGGCAGGATTTCAAAGCAGAAACTCTGAAGCATTCATTATCGGACGCAATGTGCTGTTGTCCCATCACTGTGAGCCGCTCTAACCCATCCCCCACATCATCCCACACCCCCCCTCTCTCCCAGTTTATCCCCAGTTCCAACAATCTCCTTTCACCCCTCATATGTCTACTCACCTTTTCAAATTGCAAATAAACTCAAGCATCACTTGAGTGAACTCAACTCAAGAGATTTCCATCTGTAGAATAGTGTATTTCTCTAGAATACAGTCTGAGATTTAGCTTCATTACGTCATTATGCCTGTTCTATAAAGGAAGTGGAGTGTCATAATGGCTGGGCAGAAGAAATTAACATAGAAAACCCAACAGAGGTAGCAGATGGATAGAGATTTGTGAATCCCCCGTCACCGACTTTAATCACCATCCCTTTATATTCCTCAATCAACTATTGTGGCTTTTAACGTAATTCTCAAACTGTGTCGAGTGTCTATATGGTGAAGAAATCTATCCCTCTGTTCTGCTTGGACAAAGAAAAAAAAAAAAAAAAACAATCATGATGTTATCCTCGGTTAGTCAAAGCGTTCAAATCTGAGCCATTTCAAAATAGTTTTACTTGGTGACTCAAGCCCGACTCAGTGAATTTCACTGTGTCCAAGGAGGACGTTGACTGCTCTGCTTAAAAACACCCACTTTCTAGTTCTCGTCTACTCAGTGACATTAAAAAGTTATTTATAGAGACATAACCAATTCAGGTTGTGGGACCATAATGCTGTAAACACCCGTAAACACCCACATGACTCGAAGAGCGTGGTGCACTTCCGATATAGGTGGCTGTGCAGTTCCTCCTCGTCCGAGTCATAGAGCCGCTCTCTCTCCAGGCGGCTGTCAAACAGCTGCTGCAGCGGCTCCCTGTCGGCCCAGCGCGAGATCACCTTTCCATCCACGAAAGAAGAAAACATGGCCGTCTCCAGGAAGCGGGACAGGAAGTGCAGGTGTGCTGCGGGCTGAGCTGAGAGGAAGGAACCCTGGGAAATTCAACAGATACAGATCATTCCATACAATGGCCACATTATTGGCTATTGTAATTTTACCTCAGGGGCATGTAGCCATCACAGGTCTATTTGGACAAGAAGTGACTCGGTATAACAGTTAGATTTTTCTCTGTACCTTGTCAAAGGTGCACGTCCCCTCTCGGTTGCTCAGCCAGGAGTCGAGATCAGGAGTGCCGTGTATGACAAACTGTTCATATTTCCCAAACATGGTGGCAAAACGTCCGGCGAACACCTCCCTCAGCTGCACATTCATCCTGGCGGACTTCAGCGCGTCGTCCTCCTCGTCCTCCAACACACGTCCCAGCATCTTTCCTCCTAAATCCGTCATTTTTCCTCCCTTGCATCGTCGTGCCAGCGCCTGCAGTCTCTCCAGTACGACCAGCTCCTCCCCGCCGAGGTTCCCGTTCCTCCGGTCCTCTATCAGGTCCTCCAGGACCAGGCTGCTGATGCAGGGGGGGGCAGGGGCTGGCGTGGTGGTCACGCCTCCCTGCGGGGGGAGCCCAAAACGCAGCAGCACCTCGCTCAGCTCCTGGATGAGCTCGGCCTGGTCCGGAAACAAAGGGAGGTCCTCGGGTGCCTCCACACAGTGGTTGTCGATGTCCACGAAACACAGGTTGGCCTGAAAGTGAAGGAAGGGAAGGGAAGGGAAGGCAGGTTGGGAAATGGGGAATACAAGCGCTGTTCCTTAAACACAATTCCAAATCTCTCCCGTGTCTAAATGAGAGAATCCTACTAATCTAATGTAGACAGAAGAGGGTAAGCTCTGATAGCATTGGGACAAATCACCCACTTAAGACCGAAATGAAAGATTTCCATGGTATTAATGGAGGCATTTAAACACCATAAGCTCACCATAAGACTCAAACAAAGCAGCATTATAAAGATTATCAAAAGTCCAGTTACCGCCTATTCAGAATGGATACTAGGAAGATGTTATTGTTAAATTAAGCAGGATACAAAACTGACAAAAACCTGTTGAAATACTGTGCAGTGACCAATAGACTGTCAACCTTGAAAAGAATATAAATATATACAGTATCTAAAGTGAAAAGAAATCTGCATCCCTTAGCAGCAGTGGTATACAGCCCCGTCAGCAGCAGCCCAACCTTCTGCAGTGCAGTGACCCTAAGAATCAATTCATTCTCTCAGGTGAAACTGGGAAATTTACGGCAGTATAAAGATAGCAAAAAACACAGGATGCTACACCATAATCGTAATTCAACACCAGGATTTTGTTTTACGCAGCAACATGAAAACTATATAAAAATAAATTCCAAGTATGAAATATGCATTGAAAATATTGTACTGTATGTAAGTGTGGAGTAATGAGCGCGAGCTGATCATGGAGGATATGCAAATATGCAAAACGCAATTTCAGCATATTTCAGTTAAATTGTGTAGAATTAGTAAAAAGCTTTTAAATCTAAGCAATTCTCTATACGCACATAACCTAGTGATAGAAGTTGAAAAATGACAATGATTTAAATTAAATAAATACGGTGGTTTGCAAGGTCTTTCCTTCTGTAAAACATCTTGCTTTGCTTGAAGACCAGCACAAGCAGTTCTTTTGGGGAAGAAATTATGACAGTAATCTGTTTCAAAGATGATTAAAAAAAATAAAAAGGATGTAGGGCAAAGAGGAAAGTCAAAGATGTGAAACTGGCCTGGGTGTGTGTAAGATTTATCTTGACTTATCTTTAAATGACCCAACATATCCAGATAACGAAATAGGTCAACTTGAGGGACACAGCTTCTGTACATTTAAGCGACTAACACAGAAATAAATGAAGAATTTTATTTCCGAATTGTGACACGAGTGAAACAATACATTGTTCGTGACATGAAAGCACATTCGTTACAGCCCTTGAAGAAATTTAAGGGGTTAATTATGCTTACTATTGCAAAAAACGGCATACCTAATTTAAATTTACCATACTAGACATTTCGAAGTTTCTCTTTCCCTTCATGGCCTCAGGCCTCCTTACTACTGGCTCCTTTCTGGGGCAGCGTCACTTCAAAGTAATTCTTTGCAGCGCGACATGATCTTTCAGCATGGATGGAGAATTCGATTTGTAAAAGAGGGCACTGGGCTCTGGTGAACTGCATAATTTTAGTTTGCCGGTCCTGCCTGACCCAGGGGCAGATTAAAACGCATGCATGCATAATCATTCAGCAAAAAGTAAAGTTGAAAAAAATAAATTTTGGATACTGACTGTGTGTATCATGAAATGGTTGTTGGAATTCTAACTATGGTAGAGTACGGTGTGGTAGAGTACCTCATGGGGCAGGTGGAGGGAGGATCGCTGAGCACCATCCCTCCGCTGAATCCCCATGAAGAACGGCACCGGGGCATCCAGGAGGTGATGTAGCGGTGGCGGCACGATGGGAAGGTAGACATGTTGCCACTGGAATGGAAATAGCAAAGTGCTGATCCCCTCAGCCATGGTCATCAAAAGCTGGTAGTCTGAGGAGAAGGCAGAGAAAGAACATGAAATCTGAGTTTATACACATCAAAAGGGGAATTCCAAAGTAATGTAATCTACCTTGAGAGTACAGCAGGACCTGCATTTCCAGAAGCACGCAGGTTAGCAGCCGCACCATATTGTCCACACCCAGCAGAGAGAAGGCCTCACCGAGCGGGTACTCCCCCAGTGGGAGCTCTCCGGGGCCAGGGCGCTGGCACACGATGGGCCCCTGCACCCCGTGGAATTTTAGGGATCTGCCAGGCGGAGGCAGGGGCACCTCGTACAGGATGTTGTGGATGTAGCTCTCCAGAGGGAGTGGCGGGGCCGTGTGTGAGGTCACGGCCTGGTGCAACTGGGACAGGAACTGGCGAGCGGCTTGGAGGAAGGGGAGCGGCGTGAGGAGGCAGAGCGCTTTGGACGCGTACAGTGTGTCCCGGGCCGGATCAAACGAGCCCACGCACCCAAGACAGGCGGACCCCCCTGCCACGGAGTCGGCGTCCGACTCATCCAGGCTGCTCACCAGAGAGTCCATACTGCACGTGGAAGGGGTGGAGACGGAGGAGGGGGAGGAGGAGGATGGAGAGGAGGCGGAGGACGAGGAGTGGTGCTCCACGTGATGCATCTGAAACAGAGTCTGCATGGCGGTGGTGATCTGAACGGTCGTCACCTGCTCGTAGAAGGTGTGGACGAAGCCATAAGTGTGCGTGCCGTCGTCCGAGGCGATGGTGAAGGAGTGGAAATGAGACTCGAGACCGTCCGCCTGCGTGCGGAAGGCTATGCCCCTCGGCATGCAGAGCTGAGTGATTTAATAAAAAATTTTAAAAAACAGCGCAAGAGCAGAGAATGAGCAGAGTGAAAAGCAATGCAAAGACAGCACGCAAAGACGCATTTCTAAAAAAGTACGCTCTCAGTACGCCAAGTACGCCGGCTGAAAATAGACCATTCACAGCAGGTTGTGCTGTTGTGTAAGAGGTTTAGGAACTGTAACTAATGCAATGTAATAGACAGCTGTAAAAATGATCCTAAGGCTTAAATTGTTATCAGCCTGGGTTGTTTAACCAAGGGATAATACAACAAATTAATTACCGGTGTGCATGTATATCAATAAAATTAAACTGCACTCTGTGATGCTTGGAGGTTTGGGCACTCAAGTGAAACCCCATCTAATGATCTAATGAATGATTTTCTGAATTCATTCTGTGAATTTCTGATTAAATGAATTAATAATTTCCCCAAGTTCAAACAATAACCAATGATTACTTTCCTGTAGAAGACAGTCAAAGCTTTCATTTATTCAGCGAAATTACCAATATGGAAAAGCAATCCAATATCTCACCAGATTGACCGCGTCTTTATTCAGGGGGCATCGATCTGTGGTTTCAGGATAGTGCACGAGGACCTTTGACTTAAAGGACCTGCGGATGGGGCTCTGTTCGAAGCCCTCTCCTGCAGTGCAGAGGGATATCGAGGGCCAGACGGAAGGAAGGGGAGAGATGGAAAACACAAAACGATAAGAGAAACTGTTAAACAACCGCTTGGTGTGATTTGGGGACAACCTTTATCGCCGCACAAACAGAATCAGCAAGGACGCGGCAAGCAGACAGTAGAGCACGTGGCCCGCCGGGTCACGTGCTTTGATTTTTCCAGAAAAGCACAGACAGCACAACCTCGTCTGACAGCGGTTAAATCCAGCTCCATTGTCAGCAAGACAAAGGTGAGAGCAGAGTGACAGACCCTTCCAAGAGTTATGTAACTCAACTGATTTCCATGAAGCAGAGGCAGCAGAGACAAGCTCAGCAATAAACAAACAAATTTTTAGACGGACCATCAAGAGTGTTTTCCAGTGAGGGAGTTTTCTATACATGTGAAATATACCTATGTAGAAATATACTTGTGTCTTCCGTGCCATTCTCTCTCAAGTATCTCATGCACACTGCATTACATATTGTCTGTCTATGAGTATCTGAGCTGGAGACGTGGAGAATAAGGCTACATTTGAGAAACGCTCTGAAAATGCTACTAATTTTCTTAAGAATCAGGAGGTGCTCTCCTACTCCGCACTGCATCAATTTCCTCATTGCGTTGCGGCAAAATAATCCTACTGACAGAAATGGTGGGAACTCAACATTTAAAAACACACACACAAAATGCTGCGTCTGCGGCTGTTGACTTTCGCGCATTCGTCGACATCCACCTTCCTCAAAGATGACGCACAGGGAACTAGAAATGGACATGAACATGAGAAACATCCACGCAAAATAACGTAATTGAGTCGGACGAATGGGTGGGAGGAGAGAGATGCTACCGTGAGAAGTGAGAGAGGGAGGAAATGTTCTGTGATGAAGATGCATTTTTGTCTGTGTGTGTGTTGTTGTGTGTGTGTGTGTGTGCTGCAAGGACTAGAAGAGAAGGGGTTTGGAGGTTTAAAGAAAACCATAAGAGAGTGATGAAAATAAGGGAAACGGAGAGGGAGAGAGACGGAGAGCGCACCACAGAGCTAAGCCATCTCACAGTTGCCATGGTAGCCATTCCCGCCGTGTGTCCGTGGCCTTGAAGACGACCATTAAACGCTGCTATTACGTGGCTCCAGCACACTACATTTCAGAAGGGAACCCACTCAGAGGCTTCACTTACCCCCTCACAACCTTCAACCAGTGGCCTCATAAAACTCTCTCTCTCTCTCTGTCCATTTCCACACCTCCAAAGTCATAGTACAGACAATGTGTGTGTGTGTGTGTGTGTGTGTGTGTGTGTGTCAGGGGGCTGTTTTGCTGTTGAATTAAATGATACATTTCTGCTTTTTGTGTCTTTGCATATTGTAATTTGGCATGAAACTGTATTGTATTAGTAATGCTGCAACACTGTAACTGGTACATACTGTAGAATAACGGCTACTTGCCCATATTGGGCTCACTAGACAACTGTGTACATAGATAAGATAGTATACATATGTGTTATTTCCTATATCATTTTAATTTTTATCTCTTCCTAGACCGCACTGATTTTCGCTGCTGCAATGCCTGAATTTCCCTCTGGGGATTGATAAAGTTTTATCATATCTTATCTTATCCTATCTGAAAAAAAATAATGGTTTGAATATTCTTCACATTGTCATTTATATTGGAAGTTTTTTATTTTTTTTTATCGCATTGGGGTGTACAGAAATATCCACACGGCAGTAAGCTGCTGATAGTCAGGACACAAAAAGAGGTTTAATATTCACTCCACGGTGGAAAGACACGACACAGCAATTACTGACAGCAAATGGACTGAATCAGAGAAACTTCCAAAGGGTCGACATCGCCGTATCAATACACAAGTAAAGTGTGCAAGGGTAAATAAGTGGAAAAGTAAATTAACTTAAAATAGAGCTGCAACGGTTAGTCGATTAATCGGCAACTATTTTGATAATCGATTAATCGTTTTGAGAATTTTTTTTAAGAAGAAAATTTCCAAATTCTCTGATTCCAGCTTGTTAAATGTGAATATTTTCTGGTTTCTTTAGTCCTGTGTGACAGTAAACTGAATATCTTTGGGTTGTGGACAAAACAAAGATGTGAGGACGTCGCCTTAAACTTTGGGAAACAGTGATCGACATTTTTCAGCATTTTCTGACATTTTCTCGAGAAAACAACTAATCAATTAATCGAGGAAATAATCAACAGATTAATCGATAATGAAAATAATCGTTAGTTGCAGCTCTAACTTAAAATAACAGCAAATGTCAACAGGCCTTCATTTGCAGTGACATTCTCAATTATTGGCGTAATGATTCTTCCAATAATTAAAACAAAGTCTTTTGGAAAAATTTGGCATTTACCAGATGTGGGCCATAAAATTAAATAAGAATATTGGTCCAATGCCCAATAGACTGCAAACTGATGCGCACACACAGAACTGTACGCACACACGCACACATGCACGCACGCACGCACTTAACACAGGTTGTCTTCCTAATTACTCCAGAGTTATTAAGAAGGGGTAAAATGGCGTCTGGGATGGTGCCCTCCCATGATGTCATCCCCTGTGACAGTGTCTGCACGGAGCCACATTCCAACCAGGAACGTCATGAGAAATCTGATCAGGCTGCGGAAAACAGTGGCATTCATTGAGATTCTAACAAGAGCAGTTTGTCTGCACATACAGTAGCCATTCCCCAACTGACACCACACACACTGATATACACACACATGGAGCAGATTGTTTGGTATAATCACATTTGGCTCAGGATGTATATACTGTACATGAGAGGGAGAGAAAAAAAATCATCCCTTGATGTATTTACAGATTACCAGAGATACACACACACACACTCATACTCACACACACACACACAGAATTAACAAAAAGGAGCAGCCCCCCCACTGCAGTGGATATGAGATGACCCGCTGTTACATAAGAAGATTGGCAGAGCTCTGATACACCAGCCAGCAGCATTGTTACTCCCCACAAGGGGCCAGAGAGCTCTGTCCTCACCGGGCGGACAATAAATAAACCATCAGACCTTGCAAAATGTCAAAATGATGTCAAAATAATTAATCATCCATTCAAATAGTAAAACAACAAAAGATCTATTATGATCTATGTGTCTTTTGTTGTCTGGTCTGTTGTGTTTTGTCTATCCGCACTATACTGAATGTTTTATACTCCAAGCAGCATTTCCATTTCTATGGGATTGAAAAAGTACATCAATCAAAGCAAAGACACTATTTTTGTATTTTAAGGCCTATTTTCTCCTGGGGACAGTTGCTACTGAGAATAACATCAAAAGGAGAAGGCAGGGCGTGATTATTGTAGAGTGCCTGGATTGAATATCGAAACAAAATTTAAGATTGCTGCGGTGGCACAAACCTATTATATATATTTTGTATTTTGAGAATTAGCATTTTATTCTTTACTGCATGTGGCATAGAGTGACGGTTAGTGTCACGTTCACTGGATGTCGTTGGACGCCAAACCATTTTGTTGCATGACATGACACTATTGTACGTCCACAAAGGAGTCATGGGGGGTGATCACATTGGATTACGGTAGCCTATAGGGGATTACATTCAAATTAAAATGTAATTCCACAATTTTCCACAGATGTATTGCAACTAATGATTATTTTCGTTATCGACTAATCTGTCGATTTTTTTCTCGATTAATCGGTTGTTTTGTCCAGAAAATGCTGAAAAATGTCGATCATGGGACTAAAGAAACCAGAAGATATTCACATTTAAGAAGCTGGAATCAGAGAATTTGGAAATTTTCTTCCTAAAAAAAATTACTCAAAACGATTCATCGATTATCAAAATAGTCGGCAACTAATCGATTAATCGTCGCAGCTCTAATGTGTATGTGTTATTCGAGTAGAAATTTAAATGAAAATGCAATAATCCAATTTGCATTTTCACCCAAATAACACATACACATGTGGAAGATTATAATTCAATTTTGGAATTACATTTTCATTTTAATATAGTCCCCTATAGGCGTCCACATTGGATAGATTATCACCATTTAACAGTCTAATCTGGAGGTGAACAGGTTTCTATTTTTCCCCCTCTGTGCGTTCTGTCCAAGCGGCACTGCTCTAGTTTTCCCCCCTCGTTGGAACACACAAACAGAGCATCCATCCAATCTGCATTCTGCTCAGGCCTTTCACCCAAAATATATAGGAAATATATAGGGAAGCGACAGGACATGTTAAGTATTTCAATTATTCCGATTAAACGTAGTAAACACCGCAGTGGAAGAAATTATGGGGCGGATCGGCAATTTCTTGTTCAATCTGGGTATTTTTTAATGGTAAACAACCACTGGATGAAAACAAAACAGCCCTGCTCTCTCATCCTCCCTTTCAAACCAATGTGACAATGGCGTCGCGTCATTTCTTTCCCCTCCTTTGACTCCACCGCTGCTCTGTATCTATCTAACGCTGACCACCCGCTGTCTTGTCTGTTGAGCGTCAACCTCGTTCATTACCTGCCGTCAGTTCTTCTGGTTCGAGGCCGGTCTCCGTGTCCACCCCGCACACCACGAAATACTGTGCGAAGCGGCACGAGGCCGACCCGGCGCTGGCTCCGTTCATCCTGGTTCCGGTGCGGGGGGCTCGGTGCTGTTTGCTCTATGTGGCGCCGGTGGGGATGCTCATACTGGTGCAGATAGTTCCCAGCTTCCCTGCGGATGGCGATGTCACTGGTCTGGCTGCACCTGTGCCGCTCGACGCTCTGGGTGGGTGACGACGCGCTGCTCGTCACCGTTTGTTGTTCAAAATGGGAGGAGGCTGCAGGCGCGTGCGCGTGCGTGCGCACGTGTGACGGCAATGTTTACAATTTTCCATATTTATTTTAGGTTAATTTACTTATCTGTATATAAGATATAATATATAATATACAATATATATATATTATATGATAGGGTTTATATATTTATATACAGTGGTGTGAAAAAGTGTTTGCCCCCTTCCTGATTTCTTATTCTTTTGCATGTTTGTCACACTTAAATGTTTCAGATCATCAAACAAATTTTAATATTAGTCAAAGACAACACAAGTAAACACAAAATGCAGTTTTTAAATGAAGGTTTTTATTATTAAAGGAGAAAAAAAATCCAAACCTACATGGCCCTGTGTGAAAAAGTGATTGCCCCCTAAACCTAATAACTGGTTGGGAAACCCTTAGCAGCAACAACTGCAATCAAGCGTTTGCGATAACTTGCAATGAGTCTTTTACAGCGCTGTGGAGGAATTTTGGCCCACTCATCTTTGCAGGATTGTTGTAATTCAGCCACATTGGAGGGTTTTCCAGCATGAACCGCCTTTTTAAGGTCATGCCACAGCATCTCAATAGGATTCAGGTCAGGACTTTGACTAGGCCACTCCAAAGTCTCAATTTTGTTTTTCTTCAGCCATTCAGAGGTGGACTTGCTGGTGTGTTTTGGATCATTGTCCTGCTGCAGAACCCAAGTTCG
>OMKR01073541.1:0-41120 GCA_900302355.1 Cyttopsis rosea
GTGTTTTTTACAGGGGAAGGAGTGGCTTTGTCTTACATGTCAGATGCAGAGAGCTCTTGTAACGTCAGAATCCTCTGTAGCGTCCATGACAAAACCCCAGCCCTCACCCAACAAAATCTCTGGAACCCAAAAACAGTTACAGAGTCCTACTGCATCGCCGAAAAAGGAAACTTCTACACCAGGCTCACCCCAAAGCAAACTATCTAAACCAGCAGCAAAGCCAAGTCCAGCTCCTGGTCAGACAACACCACAAGAGAGTCGGAGGACATCAGGTCCTCACAAACCACCGGACCAGCCAAATCAAACTGGAAAGAAGCTGAGTAACGCCGCACCATCTATGCAGCAGGAGTCAGGGGGCTTTTTTGGATTTGGTGGTCCTAAATCTCAGCCTGATGTTGCAAAGCCTGCAGAATCAGTGACTGGGAAGATGTTTGGCTTTGGATCCTCTATCTTCAGCTCTGCATCCACTTTGATGACCTCAGCGGTTCAGGATGAGGCCAAAATCACACCACCAGTTTCTCCAAAAATGGCTGCCACAAAGGAGACCAAACCACCTGCTGCCCAGAAAGCAGAGCCGCAGAAGAAGCCAGAGGCCACGGCTCCTCCGCCAGCACAGGCTAAAGTGGACAAAGCTCCATCAGAGAGACCAACAACAGTCTCTAAACCAGGCCAGTCCACCTGTCCACTCTGTAAGGTGGGACTCAACATGGGCTCCAAGGATCCTCCGAACTACAACACCTGTACTGAATGCAAGAACACCGTCTGCAGCCAATGTGGATTTAATCCTATGCCAAATGTTGCTGGGGTAAGATATAATAAGAATGTGTTTTTCTATCTTTTCTATTGTATAAAATAATTGACACAAATCAAATTATTATCTTAAATGTACCTCAGTAGCAAAAGGAAAACTTCTTGTTCAATAGCTTGACCTCATATTATTTTTCATTTAATTTTTCATTTTCAGATTTCATCCTTTCATCATCTGTGCTTTATTTGTTAAGCCAAAAGACTTGATGGTGCAGATTTGATTGGCCATGGTAAATGGTCTCTTATTGTTGCCAGCTTTAAAATTAATTAAAATCCAACCCCCATTTCAAGTTACTGCATTGAAAAACCCTTTCACTGAAACTATATTTACTTAAACAGAGTGCAGACATAGAGTGGAGTAAAAGTGGAAAGTCCTGAATATTGCAACCCCTGAATATTGCAAATGTATACAGGACGTGCCCCAAATAACTTCTGCACCTGGTCAACCATGTTTTCTACAAAATTATACTTTAAAATGATCTGAGGCAATTCACTCTCATGATGGATGGTAAAATAAATCAGTTGGGTGGTTTGATTGCATGATTACAAAATTCTCCCAGAAGCACATTTTCAATCATTACAGCATGGTAAGCAAGGAAACTAAATTGAATTGTTATTGAATTTGTTGGCTTTGATGCATTACTTTTGAATTGCATCTCTAAATTACATCAGTGTTGTTCTCACATTGATCTAGAGCAGGGCATGAGCTATTTATTATATATACACATAGTTCTCAAGGAAGGAATGTCTCACCTCCCACAATGGGGTTGTCTTTGAGGGAACACCGCGCAGCCTGGTGCTTTAAATTAACACATATTCTAGGTTATGCTTCACACAAAGGCCTTGACACTTGACTCTGTAATCCAATGCAAAGTGTTCCTAAGATAGTTTGCAAAGGGCAACCCAATGCTATTTGAGCTTTTGGTGCTGATATGTTGTATGCTGAAATTGTTGAAATGGCTTATCATCCAAATTGCAAATAGAGAGTTCTGCTCTGTTGCAACTGGCAATAATGTTGTGGGGCTTCTGTATTTTATAATTTATGCTATGGATTTATCATTGAAATATGTATATTATTTTTATTGTTAATTAACCAAATGGCTTTTTTTTATATAGAAAGTATTGCAGCTGGTCAAAACATAGAACAGCAAATACCTCTTAAATTGCCAAACATTTTATACTGAGCAATGAGCACTCCATGCAGACCAATATTTCCATCGGATTTTACGAATATATCAGTACCAAATAAAAGACAATACATACTTTGCAATTAAGATTATTATTATTATTATTATTATTATTATTATTATTATTATTATTAATAATAATAAGATAAGCTGTCCCACAGAATTTAATTATCCAGCAACTCTGATAACAGTTTTCGCAGAGAGCAATGATTAATTCAAGCGACAATGAATATGAGTAAATAAGACAAAACCTGAAACATGTTGCAACATATTTAATTAAAATCGCAACCTTTGTATGAAGAGGGTTCCTATCTCGGACTCACACATTTAATTTTCTGTCATAAATTGGTAAATACCTATTATTAATGAGACATTATTAATGTTTTTTTTAATGCGGAAAGTTGCTGATATATTTTTGCAGCTGCCAAGAGCAGCAATTTTCTGCAAGGAGAAGTAGTTACATTTATTTAGTATTTAGTATCTAATGCAACAATGAATTTGCTGTTGTCAGTGTTGCTAATTGCAATTTAACTTATACAACCATGGACAAACCTGTACAATTAATTACCTGGACAATGCTTTATAGATGCAGGATGTCTATAATATACAAAATATAGATCATATTATATTGTTTTTTATTCAACATTGCCTCTAGTGGCTGATTTGTCTTACCAGCAACGACTGGTATTACATGAGGAAAAAGCACCACAACTCATCATCAACCCTTTATCATTTGTTTTTTAACTATTTAATAAAATGTATTAATACCATGATATTTTTTTTTTGGATTGCTATTTTTAAAGGGAAAGGAGTGGCTTTGTCTTAACTGCCAGGTGAAACGAGCTGCAGGAGGCATGGAACCTACTGGACCTCCGGCAATGAAACCACAGGCATCCCCTAATAAGGTCGCCTCTTCTCAAAGGGAGGCTTCAAAAACAGGCTCTACTCAGAGAAATCCATCGACACCAGCGTCACAGCCAGCTAAGGCTGAGCCAGCTAAAGTTCCAGAGAGTCAGAGACAGCCAAGTCCGGTTCCTGGCCGGAAAACACCACAGGAGACTAGAAGGGCATCGGGTCTTCAGAAAACACCAGACCAGACTCAACAAAGTCCGCGTAAGCAGAGTAATGCCGCCCCCGCTGCACAACATGAGTCAGGAGGCCTCTTTGGCTTTGGTGGTCCTAAAACTCAGCCTGATGCTGCAAAGCCTGCTGAGTCAGTGACTGGGAAGATGTTTGGCTTCGGATCCTCTATCTTTAGCTCTGCATCCACTTTGATTACCTCCGCTGCTCAGGATGAGGCCAAAATCACGCCACCAGTTTCTCCAAAAATGGCCGCCACAAAGGAGACCAAACCGACTGCTGCCGAGAAACCAGAGCATGAGAAAAAACCAGAGCAACCCCAGCAGGCCAAGGCTCCTCCATCAGCACAGGCTAAAGTGGACAAAGCTCCATCAGAGCCTCCAAAGGTAGCAAACTCCCAAGCTGCTGCCAAACCAGGCCAGACCACCTGTCTACTCTGTAAGGTGGGACTCAACATGGGGTGCAAGGATCCTCCTAACTACAACACCTGCACTGAATGCAAGAACACTGTCTGCAACCAGTGTGGATTTAATCCAATGCCAAATGCTAGAGGGGTAAGATATAACATTTACAACTAAGATTCCCCATACCATTTTATTTCTTTTTCTGAACCATTGTTTTAATTTGATAATTTGTCTTGTATTTTTTGTAGTAGATTTTTTCTTCTTTTTTGCCAACATTGATTTTCTTTTATCAATATCTCAGATTTCTCCAGAAATTGAAATGTGTAACATTTTGAGTGAATGCTGATATCAGCATAATGATACTAATTAAACTATTTCACTGATTTAGGTGAAGGAGTGGTTATGTCTCAACTGCCAGATGCAGAGAGCGCTAGGAGCAACTGAGCCACCTGGAACTCCCATGATGAAATTACAACCCTCACCTAATAAAGTCCCCACAGCTACTGATAAACGTAAGATGGACTCTCTCAATACAAGCGAAACTCAGAAGAGAGGAACAGAGAACAGAGAAACCCCTGCTCCATCCCCAAAAAAGGATAGCTTAGCAGAAGGCGCTGTGGAAAGCCGACTGTCTTCAGTAGCAGCACATCCAGGAAAGACTGAAACCGTTAAAGGGTCAGAGAGTGAGAAACAGCCAAGTCCAGCTGCTGCTCAAAAAACACCAGAGCAGAGCATTAGGACATCAGGTCCTCAGAAAACACCAGAGCAGAGCCGGAAGACATCAGGTCCCCAGAAAACACCAGAACATACTGATAAAGGTGGACGTAAGCCAAGCAATGCTGTCCCAGTTGCACAGCAGGAGTCAGGAGGCTTCTTTGGCTTTGGTGGGGCTAAAACTCAGCCTGATGCTGTAAAGCCTGTAGAGTCAGTGACTGGGAAGATGTTTGGCTTTGGATCCTCTATCTTCAGCTCTGCATCAACTTTGATAACCTCAGCTGTTCAGGATGAGGCCAAAATTACGCCACCGGTTTCTCCAAAAATGACCGCCACAAAGGAGATCAAACCGACTGGTCCCCGCAGAGCAGAGCCGCAGAAGAAGCCAGAGGAGCCCCAACAGGCCAAGGCGCCTCCATCAGCACAGGCTAAAGTGGACAAAGCTCCATCAGAGCCTTCAAAGGCAGCCACCTCGCAAGCAGCTGCCAAAGCAGGCCAGTCCACCTGTCCACTCTGTAAGGTGGGACTCAACATGGGCTCCAAGGATCCTCCTAACTACAACACCTGCACTGAATGCAAGAACACCGTCTGCAACCAGTGTGGATTTAATCCTATGCCAAATGTGTCAGGGGTAAGAGACTCTCGCTCTCTCTCTATATATATAAAACAAACTCAAAATATGCAGCATGTCAAATAAAATAAACACATATTGCTTATTATCAGAGGTGGAAGGAGTACTGTGAATCATTACTTAACTCAGTGGACTGCAAGAGTTGATATAGGCTATAACCTTTTTGTAAATAACACCATGAACACAAATAAAATACATTGGTTAAATAAATGTTGAAATACACTCTTTATGTTTCACACTTATGCCTTTTGAAACACATTCTCACATTTAACAAGCCAGCATTGACGCCAAATGACTACACTGTTGGCTTTGTGTACAGAATAGTGGAAATTGCAGCGTTGTCCAAACTACAGCTCGCATAACACAAACTTTGATTTGTGTTTAATTTAAAGTCCATGAGGATTGATGTTAAAATGAATTGTTACTCTGTAATGGTTATCTAAAATGAAAATAGCAATGTACAATACTTTATCAGAAATGAACACAAGTAACTGTGAATACTGAATTTTAGTTATTCTAAATAAAGTGCCGTTACAGGTAAAAATGTATTCAAGTACTGTAACGGACATTTTAACTTATTTCTTTCCACCGTTGCTTATTACTTAACCCTTACCGTACTGAATTATTTTCAAACAGTGTTTAATTAATTCTTTTTTTTACACATCATTACCTTATAGGTGGAGTGGCTATGTCTCAATTGCCAGATGCAGAGGGCTTTAAGCGCATCTGATCCCCCTGCACTGTCAGGGAAGCCCCACAGCTCACCGAACAAAATCCTTCAAACTACTACAAATCAAAAGACAGAAGTTGCTCGTCAAATTGAAGGCACAGCAAAGGAAACACCGACACCTGTTGAATCATTAACGAAAGAGACATTGACATCTGTCACAGCCCAAAAGAAGGCTTCCCCTCCACCTTCACCTCAAAAGAAAGAGTCTACACCTGCAACAAAACCAGCCACTACCGCTGCTACTCAGAAAACAGAGAGTCATGATCAGGCAAGTCTAGTTCCGGGGCAGAAAACAACACAGGAGGTCCAAAAGACACCAGGTCCTCAAAAACAAGTCGACCAGAAAAATCAAAGTGGGGGAAAGCAGAATGTAACTGCCCCCATGCCACATAAGGAGTCAGGAGGCTTGTTTGGTATTGCTGGTCCTAAAGCCGAGCCAGAAGCTTCAAAAACAACTGAGTCTGTTACAGGGAAGATGTTTGGGTTTGGTTCCTCCATCTTCAGCTCTGCATCCACTTTAATAACATCTGCTGTTCAAGAGGATTCTCGTACAACACCGCCAGGTTCTCGCAAAATGTCTGCACCAGCTCAGTTTTCACGCAAAATGTCCACAGCAATCAAGATTTCTCCAAAAACGACACCACCGGTTTCTCCCAAGATGTCTCCTGCAAAGGAGGCTAAGCAGCAGCAGGAACCAGTGCAGCCCCAACAAACCAAGGCTCCCCCATCACTTCAGGACAAAGCAGACAAAGCTCCAGCCGAGCCTCTTAAGGCGATAGCCCCCCAAGCTACTCCCAAAACAGACCAGTCCACCTGTCCACTCTGTAAGGTGGGACTCAACATAGGGTCCAAGGATCCCCCTAACTACAACACCTGTACTGAATGCAAGAACACTGTGTGCAACCAATGTGGATTTAACCCCATGCCAAATGTAGTTGAGGTAAAACAACAAATATTTAAATACCTTATTTTCATGAATAATACTAATAATAGTATACTATTTTATGTAATTTACAATTGCATATACATACACACATACAACTCTTGTTTAAGTGTGCAATTTATGTTATTTTTTACATGTCTGTGGAATTAGAAAGGTTTTGAGGACTGACGTTCAAAATTTTTAAAGTTCTCTTGAATGCATCTTTTTTAATATATGACTTATCATTGCTGTTTTAGATGAAGGAGTGGTTATGTCTGAACTGCCAGATGCACAGAGCGCTAGGAGCATCAGAGCCACCTGGGACACCGATGGTAAAACTACAGGCCCCATCCAATAAAGTTGTTACTGCCAAAGATAAAGACGGTCCTGAACCACCTGAAAAGAAACAAACACAGAAACAAAAAGAGATGGAAGCTTCATTAACTAAGTCCCCTGTGAAGAAACATTTTACACCTGCAGGACAGCCAGCCAAGGCGGAGCCAGCGGAAGGTCCGGAGAGTCAGAGACAGCCAAGTCCGGTTCCTGGTCAGAAAACACCGCAGGAGAGTTGGAGGGCATCGGGTCTTCAGAAAACACCAGACCAGACTCAACAAAGTCCGCGTAAACAGAGTAACGCCGCCCCCGCTGCACAGCATGAGTCAGGAGGCCTCTTTGGCTTTGGTGGTCCTAAAACTCAGCCTGATGCTGCAAAGCCTGCTGAGTCAGTGACTGGGAAGATGTTTGGCTTCGGATCCTCTATCTTCAGCTCTGCATCCACTTTGATTACCTCAGCTGTTCAGGATGAGCGGAAAATCACACCACCAGTTTCTCCAAAAATGGCTGCAACAAAGGAGACCAAACCACCTGTCAAAGCTCCATCAGAGCTTCCAAAGGCAACCACCTCCCAAGCTTCTCCCAAAGTAGACCAGTCCACCTGCCCACTCTGTAAGGTGGGACTCAACATGGGCTCCAAGAATCCACCTAACTATGACACCTGTACTGAATGCAAGAACACTGTCTGCAACCAGTGTGGATTCAATCCCATGCCCAATAACACAGAGGTAAACCTACATAGATTACTTTGCTTTTTATATATGCTTAAACTATATATGCTTAAACTATGCTTATATATTTAAACTAACCCAAGTGAACATTTTCAAAACCTTTGTAAATGAAATGATTGAAATGAAATATTTAAGCTTTCACTTCCTTCACATATGACCTGCCATCCCTTTTCACGTTATTTTACAAGGATCTTAACTTTAGTTTATTGCATTTAGATATATAAAATGTAATATCTGTTCACATTCATTTAAAGTCAAGTAACATTTTGTACAACACAATGTTTTTTTAATAGGTTAAGGAGTGGCTTTGTCTCAACTGCCAGATGCAGAGGGCTCTAGGTGCATCCGAACCTCCAGGACCTCAGTTGATGAAGCATGAAGCATCACCAAATAAAATATCTATACCTCCAGAATCCCAAAAGAAAGTAATCCCTGACCCAGCTCAACCTGGAAACCAAGAAACATGTGCTCTTGGATCACCTCAAAGAAAACAGTCAACAGCAGAAGCAACACCAGCTTCAACCAAAGTTGAAGCAGCTAAAATGTCTGAGAGCCAGAAAGAGACAAGTTCAGCTGCTGGTCAAAAAGCACCACATGGGAGCACAGCCCCTGGTACACAACAGGATTCAGGGGGGCTATTTGGCTTTGGTGGTCCTAATATTCAACCTGATGCTACAAAGCCTGCAGTGTCAGTGACTGGGAAGATGTTTGGCTTCAGATCCTCTATCTTGAGCTCTGCATCCACTTTGATAACATCAGCTGTCCAAGATCAGCCCAAAACCACATCACCAGTTTCTCCAAAAATGGCTGTTCCAAAGGAGACCAAGTCACCTGCCCAGAAACCAGAGCAGGAGAAGAAACCAGAGCAATACCAGAAGAGTAAGGCTCCACCATCAGTACAGGCTAAAGTGGACAAAGCTCCCTCAGAGCCTACAAAGTCAGCCACAACATGTCCACTCTGTAAGGTGGGACTCAACATGGGCTCCAAGGATCCTCCTAACTACAACACCTGTACTGAGTGCAAGAACACTGTCTGCAACCAGTGTGGATTCAACCCCATGCCAAATGTGAAAGAGGTAAGTGATAAGGAACTGTATTATACTGTAGCAAATATCCTCATGCAAATCTTCAGATATTTTCTCTTTATTTGGTGGCACCATCACACTTGATCCAGGTCACATACAATATCAACCAGCTTTCAGGCTACAACAGCCTGTTTGATATTGTATGTGACCTAACCTGAACATAATAACTATGTGTGATTGTATTGTCTATCTATGAACATATACAGTAAATATTTAGTAATTAGGATCAGGTTTGGACTTTGATTTAGAAAAAAAAGTAATATTGTCACATTTCAATATTTTCTCAACATCATACTTATTTCTCTATAGGTGAGGGAATGGCTGTGTCTTACGTGCCAGATGCAAAGAACTCTAGCTACTTCTGAACCCAAAGAGGCGATGTTAATGAAACCCCAGGCATCCCCAAACAAAATTGCACCCGCTGCTTCCGGAAATGAGATTACTGACAAACAAAAGAAACATGTTTCTACACCAAAAACAGAAGACTTGACAGAAAAGAAGAGTCAAACACCAATCTCATCACAAAAGAAGCAGGAAACTCCTTCATCTCAGGTAGACACTACAAAAGCTCCTTTACCATCAATCAAATCACCTATGGCCCTTGCATCAGGACAAATAAAAGGCACTCCAACATCTACCCCAACCCAGGACAAGAAAACTTCAGCAACCTCTGTACCCCAGCCTAAGGAGACCAAAATTCCTGCTCCACCCCTGGCCAAAGAAGCAAACAATACTGCACCCATCAATGAGGTTCCAACTTCAATAGCACTCAATACGACTAAGATGCCAGCTGTTGTTTCATCCATCAATGACAAAGCACCCATTCAAGCTTCAGCTCCAGGCCCTACAAATCCCATGCAAAAGAAAGAAGAGATTTCTCTCCCAGGCTCCCCAGATATTAAAGACACATCAAAATCAGAGGAGTCTAATAAAGGAAAGAATGTTGAAATCTGTCAGACATCAGGGGACCAATTGGGAACAACACCTACAATCAGTGACATCCATCCTGCAAAACAGCCTCAAGTCCAGATGGTGGACACAAGCCCTCCTCAAATACAGCCCAAACAAGCCTTAGACAGATCTACCCCTCTTCCATCGCAAAAGGGTGAAACCTCTTCTGACAAACCCAGTCTTCCAGAGGTGCAGTCAACAAGTCAGGCACCAGGGGAGCAGTCATCTTCGGGTCCTCAGAAAACACCAGACCAGACAAATCAAAGTCCGCGTAAGCAGAGTAACGGCGCCCCTGCTACACAACAGGAGTCAGGACGCTTCTTTGGCTTTGGCAGTCCTAAATCTCAGCGTGCTGCATCAAACACAACTGAGTCAGTAACCGGGAAGATGTTTGGTTTTGGTTCTTCAATCTTCAGCTCTGCATCTACTTTAATAACTTCAGCAGTTCAGGATGAGTCCCGTACCACACCACCAAGTTCTCGTAAGATGTCTGCACCAGCACAGGTTTCTCGCAAGATGTCAACAACAGCGCATACTTCTCCAAAGTCCACACCACCAATCTCCCCGAAGATTTCTCCTCCAAAAGAGATCAAACAGCTGGCGGAACAGAAACCCGAGCAAGAGAAGAAAGCAGAGCAGCCACAGCAGACCAAGACTGCTTCGTCAGTACAAGTCAAAGCGGACGAAGTTCCATCAGAGCCTCCAAATATAACAACATCCCAAGCTACTCCCAAAGCAGGCCAGTCCACCTGTCCACTCTGTAAGGTGGGACTCAGCATAGGCTCCAAGGATCCTCCTAACTACAACACCTGTTCTGAATGCAAGAACACCGTCTGCACCAAATGTGGATTTAGCCCAATGCCAAATGTAGTTGAGGTAATCAAACTAAAACTCATGTTGAACAAAGCACATGTGAAACTTTCACAACAACTTTCACATCACATCAATTGCATATTGTATGTTAGCAATATAATTATATTTATTTATTGGTCAATTGCAATATTTAGGGAAAACATTTTTGGATTGAATTTGTCCATCCTATTTTCTTCATATTCTAAATGAATGTGTTTTACTTATTTCACAAACTGGGTTCGTTTTCTTAAATTGTTTACAACATCACTCACCTGTTTGAATTCTGACTAGCGTTGAAAACATTTATTTAATCTTAGTTACAGAGTTGCATTAACAGATTATCAGAACGTTTTTGAAAAGGTTCATTAAATACGAGTAACATTGATTTGTTCTCTTTTTTAGACAAAGGAATGGCTATGTCTTAATTGCCAGATGCAGAGAGCCCTTGGAGCATCGGAACCCCCAGGCCTTCCTATGATTAAATCACAGCCTTCTCCGGTCAAGGTTGCTAACAAACCTGTTAGCCAAGAAAGACAAGAGACCCCTGTGGCAGATATTACTCAGGAACAGAATCCTAAGCCACCCTCGGCAAAGAAAGAACCAATAGCATCGGCCATCACTAAAGATGAGGACAAAGTTCCAGTTGCTTCACCCAAGAAGCAGGCTTCATCATTAGCTCCTCAGCTGCCTGAAAAAACTGTTCCATCCACTGTCACTCAACAATCAAAACAACAGCCTTCAAAAGCTGTCACATCTCCTTCTAAGCCTGCACTTCCTTCAGCCCAACCTGCCAAACAAGAGTCAGGAGGATTATTTGGCTTTGGTGGTCCTAAAGCTCAGCCCAGTCTTCCAAAGCCTGCAGAGTCAGTGACTGGGAAGATGTTTGGCTTTGGATCCTCTATCTTCAGCTCTGCATCCACTTTGATAACCTCTGCTGTACAGGATGAGCCCAAGAGCACACCACCAACTCCTCGTAAGATGTCCTCAACAGCACATGTCTCTCCTAAAACGACACCACCAGCATCTCCCAAATTACCTCCGGTAAAGGATTCGAAACCACCTGCATCCACCTTGATAGCCTCAGCAGTCCAACATCAGCCCAAAACTACACCACCAGTTTCTCCAAAGATGGCTGCTCCAAAGGAGAGTAAACCACCTGTCCAGGAACCAGAGCAGCAGAAGAAGTTAGAGCAGACGCAACAGGCCAAAGCTCCTCTACCAGTACTGGCTAAAGTGGAAAACGTTCCATCAGCGCCTCCAAAGGCAGCCACCTCCCAAGCTGCTCCACAAGCAGGCCAGTCAGCATGTCCACTCTGTAAGGTGGGACTCAACATGGGCTCCAAGGATCCACCTAACTACAGCACCTGTACTGAATGCAAGAACATTGTCTGCAACCAGTGTGGATTTAACTCCGTGCCAGATGTAGCAGAAGTATGTCAATCTCTCCACCCGGTGGTTTTATTTATTTATTTATTGGCTGTCTTTTAGGAGATTGAAATTGGCCAGTATAATGACATGACCATTGACCAAAAAAATAATATGCCATCTTAAGAGCAATTGATTTTAAGCTTAAATTAGGTGGTATAATAAGCAAATCAATATTATTTTTATTATATGTATTATACATTTATTAAATAATAATTAATGCATAACTAATATTCCAAAAAAATATGAATACTTAAATGTATTATCTTTCTGATCACATTACTTATAGACAACAATTTGACTGGATGTCCCATCACATACCATGCAGAATAAATCCTTGATAACTAACAAATACAATTATATTTATTTAAGCTTTACCCTAATCTATCCCTTTTTGTAGCTATTTTTACATTTTATGTCAACTATTATTTTCATATGTTTCAGGTAAAGGAATGGCTTTGTCTCAACTGCCAAACACAGAGGGCATTACAAGTTTCGCTGCCCACAGGACCTCCTATGATGAAATCACAGCCATCCCCAAGCAAGGATTTCACCCCTGCTGGCCATCAACAGAAAGACACACCCAAATTAGCCCAACTCCAAGATGTGAAGACTGTAGTGGTCCCAGCTAATCATGAGATACCTGCAACTGGTGCCCCATTGCCAACTATGACCCAAAAGGAAGACAAACCAGTACCAGGTTCTCCAGAGGTGAAAAAGACCATCTCAGGTGACATTGCAAGAAAAGAACAAGGACAACCTCTGCAGAAGTCTTCACAACAAAAATCTGCACAAGTGGGACATTCTAAAACTACAAAACCAGAAGCAAAACAGGATCTCCAGCATGAGGCTGTAAAGTCACCACAGCAGCTTCCAAAGACTAGAGTCCCTTCTCCCAAAGCTCCCAAATCTGCCCCAACTGTAGCTCAGTCTGTCAAGCAGGATTCAGGAGGATTCTTTGGCTTTGGCGGTCCTAAGGCTCAGCCCACTCCTACAAAGCCTGCAGAGTCAATGACTGGGAAGATGTTTGGGTTTGGGTCCTCCATCTTTAGCTCTGCATCCACTTTGATAACCTCAGCTGTTCAGGATGAGGCCAAAATTACACCACCTAGTTCTCCAAAAATGGCTGCCACAAAGGAGACAAAACCACCTGCCCAGAAAGCAGAGCACCAGAAGAAGCCAGAGGCCACGGCTCCTCTGCCAGCACAGGCTAAAGTGGACAAAGCTCCATCAGAACCTCCGAAGGCAGACACCTCCCACGCTGCTCCCAAACCAGGCCAGTCCACCTGTCCACTCTGTAAGGTGGGACTCAACATGGGCTCCAAGGATCCTCCTAACTACAGCACCTGTACTGAATGCAAGAACACCGTCTGCAATCATTGTGGATTCAACCCCATGCCACATACTTCAGCCGTAAGTATTATAAAATTGAATGGCTATATTGCTTTAAGGATGTTTTACAATTTTAATTTAATTACACATAAAAAATAGAATTTAAAGGAGCATTATTCTTTATTCTGAGCTGCAAAAGGTGAAACTCAGATTTAGGGTGTCTTTTATAATCATTTACTCTTATCTGTATCTCTGGAAATGCTGAATGACTAATAATAACAACCTCCTATTGCCTGCTCTAACAGCTTACTCTTGACATATCAGTTTGACAGCAATCTGTGAATCTAGAAATTCAGCTTTTGATTCAGAAAAGTACTTTCTGTAAAATATTTTTATTTGGAAGAAGATAAAAATTGACAAAAAGATGTAGTTCCGAAGCATTAGTAATTTATTGAGATTCCGACAGCTGTTGTCTTTGTCAGGGTTAATCATCTTCCTGTATGTTTTTGTCGACCCGCACCACATTCCTGCTTTGACTTATTTATTTTTTTTTATCATTGGAATCTTCCTTCATTCTACTTCATTCATTGCCATGGGGACATGGAGCACAATCCGGATTAATCACAAGAGTCTAGAATAGAAACATTGATTTGTTTCCATGTCAGGAGTCATGTGTCAATGGAGAAAGTTGATGCATTTTTCCATTTTGAAAGTTGTGAGATGAAACATTGGTGAAAACTCATTGTGTTATACTTGAATTTTGCTTCGCAAGGAAAATCGAAATGCACAAGGTCCTTGTAATCTGTTTGAATTGTTGACCTATTATGAGGGGACAATATTAAAGACATACTTTGGTGCAGCCAGTTGTGGCAGTCCCTACAAAGGAACGCCTAAGTGAATGTGACGTTACATAATGGCCCATGAGAAGTGTGCTTCGGCAGACTGGCAGCACTGAATGTGTATTAAAGTGATTGAGGGTTGTGCAACAGCATTAGTGAGATGGGATCTGCTGCATTTGCAGGCTGGGGACTCTCCAACCCCCATGAGAGATGAGAGATGGCAAAACCAGGATATGCCAATAAGCAGAGGTGAACAGGATTAGGTCTAGGATTAGGACAACACAGCACAGTGTATTATAGTAGCACACATTTCACTCAGGGCTATCTGCTCCTTCACAGATCAATAGTTCTATGCAGTGTAGACTAGTGATGTGTCGGTCGCAAACTCCTTTAAGCAAACAATGGGAGCCGGCTCCCGTCTGAGAGCCCATTTCTTTTTTTGTGTAAATTAATACAAGACAGAATAATAGGATGATCCTATAACATATGTGTTTAATACGATCCAGATCACTTTGGTAATGAGCTAAGCTCTTAATGTCTATATTTAATTTATATATTCTTAATTTATATATTTATTATATTTATATTTTGTCTATATTATTATGTTATAATAATTTTTGTAATTATTATTATTTATTAACCACACTATTTCATTTGTAGTGTGTTATTTTTGTTATACAACTAGGGTAGTTATTCTTTAACCATCAATATGACGAAAAAATTTAAAAATGTTGTTTTACATTACTTAAGGTTTTTATTCCAAACATAATGTAAAATGATGGTATTCTGGAAATTATAAGGTTTAGCATAATTTAAGTGATATACTGTATGTGCATACATACCAATAATATGTCAAAACATCGCTAAATATGGCTGAATAAAAGCCAGAAGTGGTAAATGAAGAGCCCTTTGGGAGTCGAAAGAGCCGGCTCTTATTGCTGAGCTGAGCCAAATGATCTGGCTCACTAAGAAGAGACAAAATTCCCACACTAGTGTAGACGTTCTGCTGTTATTTATGTGTTATGCAGAGGCATGCAGGTGTGCTTGTTTACCCACGGGTATCCAGTTCATTGGTTGATTAAATCTTGGCTTCCCCTATAACCATTTCTTAACCTAAAGGTTAGCTCAGTTGACAGTATATTTCCCTCTGAAACACTCAGCTGCTTTAGTTGTGAAATGCACATACCTGAAACTACTTTTAGCAATATACTTTTTTGTGATTTAAAGCACAATTAGAATTCATGGTGTGTAGAAAGCCACTGTTACCAAATATGTTTTTGTTGTTTTGTTGCTTTTGATGCCATGATGAATAAAAGAAATACACTGCTGCTATGTTGGTGTTTACAGAGTCTCGTGGTGGTACCAATATAATAATGCGTCACTCCATTCCACATGGCTAGTCATATAACCACAGGCTTGTGAATAAGGTCAACTTTGATGGTAATAAGAAATTTGTTTCAAAAGTACCTTCAGACACATCTACAAAGGTACATTTATTGAGTTCAGGTTATATTTTTATTTGGTTTACTGTTAGTTGTTGTGGACATCCAATTTTCTTTAACAGAAATTGCATTGAGCAACAAATGCAGAGTGTGGTTCCTACGTGCTGCTTCATGGTGAGTTTCCATCAATGACATTAATCACCTTTACTGCAGCAAACTATCGTACTGAGAAATTGTATTTTTCTCTCTTTCAATTTTGTCTCTCAGAAACAGATTTACCACATGACTCTGTCCAAATGGCGCATCGTTACAGAGAAATAATGCTGAAAGTGATGATGCTGTTACCTAAATGACTTCACTTCACTCAGAGCACAGAGAAAAGAGCCCAATAGTCGGGGTTGGATGGGGGAGGGACCAACACGGGCACTGGCTGTTATGCACGATACAACTTCACCCCTGGTAAAAGCTGAGGGGGAAAAAACACACAGCCTGGAATTAAAACAACATCATCTGTATGATCTGTTTTCTAAGGGGACTGTGCCTGCTAGTTTTTGTTCATTTAAAAGATGTTGTGCTTTTTGCACTGCTGCCGGTGGAGGGAATGGCTTCTTTTCAGTATGCTGAAAGAACATGTAGGTTAAAAGGGAGGGGAGAACACTTTAGGACCGCGTGCCAGCAGCAAGCCTGTCCATTTTTTCTCTCTCATTCTGCTTCAGCTGATGTTATCAAATGCCTGGCAGTGATTGACACGTGATATCTAGGACACAAGTGCTCCACGCTGTTTCAGCCAAAGCCATGTGTATGCCAGACTCAGTTGTATGGAAGACACCTGGAAGGTGCCAGAGAATAATAAAGCAGATTGTAGCACTTGAGCCCTCCTAACTTTATAATATAGTAGTATTTTTCCTGGAATGCACCAGTTTATTCAATACAGTCAAGTAATTTTGCCTGCTAATACACTTGTAAATAAGCTATATTATGTTACCTCTACATACCCTTGAAGCATATAAAACAATTGGGGAAGTTGAATACTTCTTCACACAACTTCAGACATTGATTCATCACACCACACATAATCTCTCACCCACATGCCCCAAAATTCTGTTCATTCCCATGTTTCTGAACATATTGCTCCTGTGAACCTGTTCAATTAAACACAACTATTGTTTTTTTTTTCGACCCTGGCGAGGCCAACTGTATGTAAATCGTGGCGGTGTTTTGCTGTAGGCTGGCCAGCCAGAGACTGTTTGCACAGTGATAAAGAGGAAGAGATGGCTTCTTGCTTCCAGCGACAGCATTAAAAATAGTCACCCAGGCAAGATCAAACACAGCATACCTGCTGCAGCACAACTCTCATTTTAAACAGATGATAGCACTATGGCTTAGCTAATTCTAAACTGATTAATGTAATGTTCTGGTCCACAGTATTTTGAATTAGAGTTTAAAAGATTGGAGGATGATGACACTCATCCGTTGAGCTTGGCTGTCAGTTGAAAGAGATGGAAAGGGATCTCCCCTGAGGTGTACTATTCAAACATTATTTTTTGTGCCCTGAAACTCCACCAACAAACACCAAATGCACCCCCTCCTCCACTCAACTGTTCCCATTTGTGACTTGCAAAAGAACGTTTTGTACTGGAAATAGCAGGGAGGTGTTTTCTTGTCTTGAATGAAGCACTCTGCATAATGTTATTATTGAGTCAACGGTCTATTATGAAAGGGCCTGACTTATATGGAGGAAGTTAAATATATTACCAGCAGCAGCTGTTGCCAAAAGGGTCTGCCAGGAAAACAATTACGACTTTAGAGAGTACCTATACAGAAATGGTATAAACGGAAAATATGTTTCTAAACTACAGTAGATGCTGTACTGTAGATGACCGGTTGATTGATGTTTTCACTGAATATATAATATATATGCGTGTGCGTATATATTATATACAAACTTACAGCCAACTTTAGAAACCTTTAAAGTAACTTGATGGATGCTTTGCCAGTGGTGCTGATGTTATGTCTGGCCAGGATTGATGTCTCCTGTCACTTGTCTTCTGATGCTCTGTAGAAAGTACGTAGGGATGGAATTTCATTACAAGGCAACATGCCATTGTTACAGAGTGATCGATGACCTGGCATAGATAGGGACCAAGCTGTTGTTATGAATTCAGAGTTCCTTTTACAGAGTATTTGAGTTGTAAATAAAATTAAATGTGTAAAGCTCAGCAGATCCAGGCAGATCCAGCATCATGCTTGCGTGTAAGAAGCCCACCCATTTGACTGTTAATCCAGCTTGCAGGCTAATCATCAGCAGTCACTCCTGCAGCTCTCTGCTTGAGGTCCTTAATCTTTATTCTTCGAAACAGAATTTATGTTATGAGTGGGTATTAGTGAGACTTCTCAAGCTTTGCTGCAGGGCTTCAAAACCCAGATGAAAATGTAGGGTAGCTGTGAGGGCTGGCAAATGTCATGGGAGAGTGCCAGCGCTGCTAGGAACTTTTGACTATGTTTTGTCGCAGTCATCTTTTAATACCAAGTGTGATATGTCTGCTGGTGCATGATTCAGAGAATGAGAGGTGAGAAATTGGTAGAACTACACGCATTGTGAATCCACACAGTGTACAACTTCCTTTAAGAGCTACACATTCCTTTGTCATGGCTATTTCTAAATCCCCCAGAATTCCTTTTTATATGTTCATGTGGAATATGAAAATGCTCAGAATATTTGAGATGACAGCATTTGAACATTTTTTTGAACTTTATTTAGACTGTTGATATAGAGCGGAAATGACGCCTCTATTTGGTAATTTGCTTGCTTTTGTATTCACATCATTCGTCAATCTCCAAAAAAAGGCCATTTAGTTAAATGGTAGAAAGATGGTCAGGCAAGCATCTCAGAGCAGTGACGTTTAGACAAAGCAAGGGAGGGGAGAGAGCCACTGCAGAAGCACTCAGGACAACAGAGAGCTTATTCTGCCATCTGTGAACAGTGCTGTTTAATCTCCTGCTGTTTGAGCAAAGAAGAAGTTGGATGTTAGAAAAAAGAAGGCAAAGTGTCAGCTTTTAATGAGTTATGTAAGCGATAATGCATGATGAAATGTCCCAATATAGGAAAATTAAGGACGAGGTGGAGGCCAAAATAATTAAAGGGATATACCGTTTCAATGGACGCCTGCCAGCTCTCCAGAAATTAGTCTTTAATGTGTCTACGCTATAAGCAAATTACTGGCTGTGACATTTTTTTCCAGCAATCAAAGTACTGCCATTTTATTATTGCCATTTTATTATTTTCATGGCCTGCACTTGACATAGCAGTCTGTTCGCCTATAATTCCTGTTCTATTTAGTCAATGAGCGTAGTGGTCGAATAGATATAGGAATCGTGATGATCAAATCACTGTGATGTCTGTAAAGAGATCCTGGTTCCGACTAAAATGGTGGCTTTTTCAATATCAAATCCAGTTACACTAATACCCATCAAAAAAAAAAAAAACAATTTGAATTTTGTTTCCTGAATACAGAAAATGTAAATGGAACTGGCTTCAAACAAAAAAGTCCAGATATAGGTGATATTTCTTCTCCTATCTGTAGGACAGCAGTGCCTCTGATGAGGACAGTGTCTACTTTTTTTTACAAAAGCTATAAGTGTCTGAGCTTTTCATTAATTATTAATTGGACTGATTGGACGCATCACTAACACATCTTTTTAGATTAGTATGTGTATGAGACAGGAGCAAAGTACTTGTCAGCTGTAATTATGTATTGTACCCATAATAGAAAATTAAGGTGGGTGTGGGCGGAGTGGGTGGCGGGTTAAGTGATGGCTAAGGCAGGATATTAGAGTTGACATTTTGCTCATATTACTAATTATTTGTCTGCACATACTTTATTATCAACTCAATTTAAGCTGTAAAACTAATTTATCATAATTAGTTATAATTTGATCTTGATAATTAATATTAAGGTATAATCTATTATGTTACTAAGTACTTATGTATGTACTTTGTGTCTTTGAAATCAAAATATTGTGATAACTCCAAGTACAAAATAATAGGCATTTTTGTCAGGACTTTGTCGATGTTTGAATGAAATGAGCGCAGCATAATTGAATGATGAATCCGTGCTAGTTTAGTGTGACAAATGAAAATAATTTACTGTATGTTCATGGCTGTTTGCTTTTAAAATATTTTTCATTGACGAAAGCCTTCTCCAGGGGATTTGCAGTATTCTTGCAGAGCTGCTGCTGACAACAGATCCAGGGCGGAGAAAAGGAATTTATACTTTCAGTTTCTCACCAAAGCTCTTAATGAATCCATTGCTATCATAATTACTTCTGCCTAATCCCGATATGTTTGCAGTGGCAATGCGCTTTTGCCTTTGTCTTAGAATTTCCAGAATATTAAGATAATTTATTTTAGTTTCAGTGTACCCATTGTCTCCCTGGTAAGGTGTAACCTCACTGCAGGGGCCATGTGTAGATTAATTCTTGTATCTGGAAACAGATGGGAAGTGACAGGATATGACAGAGGGTACAGTACTGTAGGTTACATCACTCACTACAGCTCTGGACTGCACATGTCCATAAAATGCAATTCATTTACGTTACTGGATTCTAAACTAGGGATAATCTTGCCGATAGTAGCTTGTGTGTGGATGTGTGTGTCATGAGGGATGACACATCAGGATGTTTATCCATTGTATAAGATGCACTTGTGGCTAAAGTGTTTGTAAATCTCTCATACGTGCAGCGATGTGACATTTACTATAATAATAGACAGTATCTGTGTGCGATATACTCTCCTCCTCTGTAGCAGAACTGTTCTCCATTGCTCTGCAGAGGCCGGTGCAATGCTGTGATTTGGTCTGCTAATATGCTACCGACCCACTGCTCTATCTTTTTTATAGATAATGCTTTTTATTATCCTCAGCTGTCCAATCTAAATGGAATTTAGATCTGATAACACATATTCCTACAGAAGATAAAACATTTTAAGTATTGTGATGATAAGATGTGATTCGCTATTTTGTAATGTAAGCATTATTTCTCTGCTATCTCACAAGCTCATAAGACATTGTTTCAAAAATTAAAATACGCATAATTACACAAACCAGGGTTTGTTCATGATTCATGACTTGGAAGAAATGCTTTGGTTGAGCAAATTGCCAAATTACTGTTGACTGGGCACAATATATGTTACTTGTAATGTTCTTTTAATTTGAATGTTGTGATATATATCTGCATAACATATCTTATTACATTTTGGAATTCCTTTGGGGTCATAACCTGTTTGTCTTGAATCAATTGTAAACAATTTCTCAATGTCATTTAAATGTTTTACTGTACCTTACTTGTTATGTTGTCTAACAGGCTTGTTTTTTGTATCAAAAAATACAGGAGGAATGGCTTTGTCTGAACTGCCAGACTCAAAGGGCTCTGTTGGGGCAGCTGGGGGACTCAGGAAAAATGTCCCAACCTTCACCTATACCTGCCAAGTCAGCGATACAGCCCACACCTGCAGCCGCAAATACGGAGCCCAGAACTACACCCACAAAGGCAGAATCCAAAGCTTTGCTATCAAGGGCAGAGCTTAAAGCTGCTCCAACAAAGACAGAGTTTACTCCTGCAGCCAAAAAGGAAGAGTCTACACTCATAGATACTTCTGGCAAGATGGAAGCCCAGCCTTCAGTAGCTCCAAGCAAGTTAGACCAAGAGTCAAAACCTGCATCTCTGAAAGAAATTGACTCATCTATCAACACACAAACACACCTTATAAAAACAGATATTACATCCACAACTGACTCTGTGCAAAAACATCAAGAAATGCCAAAGGTTGATGCCCTGAAGATGGACATGCCTAAGGTTGTACCGGCTGAAGATAACAAAGAGGCAGCAAAAATGGAACCACCTGTGACAGAGGTTTCAAAAGCAAAAGAGTCAAAATCGCTCCCAGGTGTTGGTGTGGCTGAAGCGCTCCCAGTCACAGTGGTTGTGGTTCCACGCACTCCCCTTATCACTGCAGAGGTTGGTACGGTACCTCCAGAGACTGAACCAAAAGCTTTTCCACCTACTACAGCTGCTACTTCTCCACAGCCTGGTGTTGAAGAATATGGGAAGCCTCATGATAATATCCAAGTGAGAGAACAAACAAAGATACTAGAGAAAGGAAGTGATGTGCAATCGAAACAGGAGGAACTGGTGAAACCAACTCTCACAGAAGGGGCTGCTCCATTGGGTGACCATGGAATCACCCCATCTCCTGAGCCACAACCAATAATCTCAAAGGACATTGTGAAAGTAAGTATATATTACTTTTTAAGTTGAAATAATAGCCTTGATGTTAATATTTGTACTAATATATGTTAACCAATCTATTATTTGTTGGCTAAACTTTCACTGCTTTGTGGATAGCCCAC
Organism: Cyttopsis rosea; assembly: GCA_900302355.1. Taxonomy (NCBI): domain Eukaryota; kingdom Metazoa; phylum Chordata; class Actinopteri; order Zeiformes; family Parazenidae; genus Cyttopsis; species Cyttopsis rosea. The sequence continues at coordinate 21,873 of OMKR01073541.1, forward strand.
AAGATCATAAATAAATAGATAATCTTCTGTGCACGAAATACGCACAGCAATATTCCAATTTTAATGAAATGCTGAACAGCTTTTTTATAGCTGGAAGTTTTTTGGAAGCATTTATTTTTCTTTAATAACAAGATTTTTATTTTTGGTGACATTCCAAATCCCTGTTTTAACTAACTACATAACTCATCAGATCTTTTATGGCTATCATCCATGAGAAACTGATCTTTTTTGTTTTTGTGTTCTATTTTAGCTGCTTGATAGATAGAATAGGCAAATATTGAATATGATATATGAATATGATATACCTCCATACACCATGGATTATATTACTTAATAATTAATTGTTTTGTTTCTCTATTCTCTTTTAGGAACAGGATGAAACTAAATTAGAACCTATCAAAGTAAGGAAAGCTTCTCTCTCTACTGGCGAGGACAAAGCAACTGAACAAACCAAAATAGTTTTTTCCGCTGCAGAGCCAGAGTCCAAAGCCAAGGCTAAAGATCCCATTATCAAAGACGAACCAGAGATTTTACCAATGTCACAGGAATATACAGATGAGAGAGTGGTTACTGATATTGCTGCTAAAGACAAACCCACTGATCCATCCAAGGTAGTGAAGGAGGAGACTAAAGCGGAGAAAAGACGCCTCAGCTTCCAAGCAATGGAAGAAAGCAGTGGAAGTGAACTCACGCCGTCACCTTCACCTCAGGTCCAGAGGAGAAGGCTAAACATAACTACTATCTCATCCAGCAGTGAGGATATCAAAACTGAAAGCGCTGATTCCTCTACAGAGGATGAAGAGTTCATCCGTAGGCAGATAATGGGAATGGGTGGTGAGGAAGAAATGTCGCTCTCTGAAGATGAAAAACAGAAAGAGCTGACAAACGATGTCACTACCAAGGAGATTGAAGTGGATAATTCTTTAGTGACATCCCAGCCAATGCTTGTCACAGATGATGAAGACAGTCAAGCAAGGAGAAAGTCTCTTACAAAGGCACATTCAACACACATGAAACATTCTCCTGAAACTCCAATCTCCACTGTTCTTAAGAAAGCCGTTCCAGCAATGAGGAGGAGACAGAGCACTGATGAAGAAGTAGAAAGCATTACTGAATCTCTGTCAAAGGGGTCATCTAGTGTTCAGGCATCTAGCTTCACTCCGGGGAATTCACCTACATCAGCCTCTTCTCTTGAAGAGGACAGTGACAGCAGTCCTAGCCACAAGAAAGCCAGCATGGACAAACAACACCGCAAAGCAAAGCACAGACAGCCAGGCCAAACTCTCCCCACAATTGAAGACTCTTCTGAGGAGGAGGAGATTAGGGAAGAAGGTGAGGTTTTGGGAGACCAGCAGATCGTGAAACAGGGGGACAATCCAGAAAAGAGGATTTCCAAGAAATCCAGGAAAGATAAGGATGAACTTAAGGCACAGAGAAGACAAACCCAAACAGGTTCTCCCACACTCTGGGAAACTTCACCAGCAGACGAGCTGAAGCAGGCCGAGCTGATTGAAGAAGTTTACAGAACCTCTAGCTCTGAGAACTGTGTCAGTATAGTATCAGCATCAGAGGCCGGTGAAGCTGTGCAGAGGGGAAGTAAGCCCTCACCAACAGTGATTCCCTTTAATCTTGTGGATACATTTGGAGAGAGGAACACTGTAATGAAACAATTGAAAACTGCTGATGAAGCATATGAAGAGATTATTCAGAAAACTAAAGCTATTCCAGGGGATAGCTCTCCTGATATAGAACCACTCTATGATGGAATGGCAATAGAAGACTATCTTTATGAATCCTTAGTTGTAGATTCAGAAATTACGCTAAGTGAAATACAAGTAGAAGACATTAGTGACACTGGTGCTGAATCAGTCAAGAAACTCAGGTCCCCTGAAGAGGTGTATGAGGAAATGATGCAGAAGAAGAGAGAACTGATGATGATAGAACAGGAGTTTCAACAGGCACAGACAGCCATGGAATTTTCAACATCAGGGACAATAGTTGCTGTGACACCCCCTTCTGCTGAGACCTGCGTTGTGACCATTACCACAGAAGAGTCACCTCTCACCGATGAAACTGAAAAGTCTATATCAGGCACTGATACATCCACTGAAGCGCCTGTAAAAAGGAAGAAAAGACCAGCTCCACCTCGGCCTTCTGAACCTCCTAAACGTTCTGAGGGATCTGTAATTTTCAGTACTCCAAGTGGAATAGGCTTTGTTAGGCCAATGGTTCCTCAAGATCCTGCAATGAGAAAAGCACTGTTCCCTATACCAGACCTCAAGATTACCCAATGTTCATCTGGGGAGGAAGAGGATGACAGTCTTGCAGAAGAATATGGTGTTGGTATTTCCTCTGACATAACTCCGAGTGATGAGTCTGAGACTAAGGAAGAGCCCGCTATTAGCCCACCGTTGTCTGAAATGGAGCCTATCAGTGTTGTGTGTGAGATTCCAGAACCTAAGCCTATTCCAGCTCCAATTTCAGCACCAGAGTTAACCACTACACCTTCACCAGTTTCACCAGTATCCCCTCCCACTTCACCAGCAACTCCGGACTCCAGTTTCAACTCCAATGATACATCTGCCTCCTCGTTTCAGGCTCAGACGTCTTCATCAGAAACAACCCCACTCTCAACACCAACACCACCAACTTCAGTTGTAGCTCAGCCTCCAGCTGACATCTCACCTCCATCAATTGCTCCCATTGCAGCTGTTCCACTTATTGAGGGCTCTGTCTTAGCTCCTACTCCAGCGTCAGTCATAGTTACAATACCAGATGTGGTGGCTGACCCAAACAAAACTCAAGCAATTGTTTCAGGTTCAGTTGAAGTTTCTGCACCTAGAGCCTCAACTCTGACTCCAATACCGATAGAGGATCGTGTAGTTGTTCAAATGCCAGACCTGGTGTCATCACCATCTCAGATGCCTGCTGATGCTCCAACTGCTGTGCAGGTGTCCGCATCAGGACCAGCCCCTGCAGTACTCCCAGCTCAACCTACGGTTTCAGCTATAACTGCACCTGTTGCAGCACCTGCTCCAATTCAAGTCACTACAACAACAACAATATCCCAAGTTGTAACTGCTGCTGTAACACTTACCTCATCTCCTGACCCAGTCATTGTTCAAATGCCAGATCTTGTTTCGACTACATCTCCTCTGTCAGCACAGGCCCCACTGCCGGTCTCTGCTCTGGTAACTGCCCCAGTTTCAGCACAGGCTACAATAGTACACTCCGTCCCTGTTCAGGCAGCTGTCCCATTGCCCACTTCAATGGTGGTCCCAGCTCCAACTCATACAGCCAATGTGCCTCCATCCGCTGCTGGATCTACTACAGTTGTCAAAAAGAAAGTCCCCCCACCCCCTCCTCCTCGATCTACTTCAGTTTCACTATCTACCATTGAACCATCATCTGTTAAAGCTGTGCAAAATACATCCCCTACTATGACCACTACCACAGCTATGGGAAGTGTTGTGGCTGGCCAGCCAATGCATTCTGTAGTTGTTGATATACAGCCAAGGATGGAGGACATGCGACCCGATAGTACTGCTGTAACTCAAATGGTGACCCCAACCAGACAGGGACATGTTGTTATTATAGTGCCTAGTGTGGAAAACATATCTGGAAAAACTATACAACATGTAACTAGTGGAATTACAGCGGCTTCCACTGTTCCTGTAGCACATAGCAATCAAATATCAGCAGGTTCAGTTGTCAGCATATCTTCTCTCCCTCCTGCTGTTGCTGTTGTGACCAGCATAGAAACAGCTTCCTTACCTACTGTGGTGTCAAGTATTCCAGTTGTAGCTTCAGTCCCACCAGTCCCGCCTAAACCAATGTCGGTGCCAAGAGCTTCAGACACAGTTGAAATACCAGTTGCAGACACTCCTCCACCTTCTAAGCAGGTTCTTCCTCCAAAGCCACCCATTTTCAGTCCACCATCAGTACCTACTGCTTATCCAGTTTCTACAACAACACAATCACCCATTACACCAATAGGCCCCAGCCAAGCAGGAAAGCCCCCTCCACCAATTCCACCAAAGCCTACATCCATTCCAGCTGGACTGGTGTTCAGCCACAAACCAGGGGAGAGTGTGAAGCCACCCCCACCACCTGTGGCTCCCAAAGCTGCAACATTGCCCAGGACCAGGGAACCACCAAATGCTTTGTCATTGAGTTTGACTAGACCAGTAGAGTCTAAGCTAAGTGCAACATCTCCCAAGTCTCCTCTGTCACCGAGACATGCAAAGTGTCTGCAGACCTATGTGGTAATAACTCTGCCATCCGAACCCGGTTCACCAACAGAGGCTATAACAGTCCAGGCTCCTGTCAGAAGAGGTTCCATCACTTCCACTAACATATCAGGGGTACGGATAACACCTTCAGAGCAGAAGACATACACAGAGGCATTTTCAGCCCAGGCTACAGTAAGGAGAGCATCTGTCCCTATTGTAAGGCATACACCCCCAACAGCTGTTGTTACAACAGTGGAGTCAATTGCTTCTAAATCTCAAGCCAATATAAACCTCATACCATCAGAGGTACAACTTCCAGTATCTGCATCTGATGTCATGCCAGTGTCATTGAATCAGGAAACACCTATTCAGGCATATAGTGTACCACTACCAATAAAGAAACCATATGTACCTCTGACAACAAAACCACCAGAGCAAGTGGCTCAGCCTCCTCCACTAGTGTCAGAAATCATCACAATGCCTCTAGAGCCGGAGTTTCCTATTCAACCAATTGCTGTCCAAGTCACAGCCCAAAGACCATCTATTCTACCTGAAATTCACCCTCCACAAACAAGATCTGAAGTAATTGAAATTCCAGCAGAGATTTCGGCTGAAGTACCTCTTCAATCCCCAACAGCAACTGAAATTGTAGAATCACAGCCTGAGGTGGAAGTAGCCACCATGCAAATACAACCTAAGTTACCTCATGAAGCACCAGTTTTTCAAGACACAAGCCTTTTAGTTCACTGGGATGGAGAGCCTCACCAAGATGGAGCTAATATAGAAATTTTACCATTTGAACAATACTTACCTCATGATATTATTACCACAGGGACAGTTAGTACACAACCACCAGCATCATCAGTGATTCAGCAAGTTCCGGTAGAAAAGCCCCTGCCAGTAGCAAAAGTAGTGACCTCTTTGGAACAGGACATACCTATAGAGGTCATTAGCATTGATGCTGTTGCTGGAATACAATCAGTAGCACAAGGCATTAAGATACAATGTCCCTTTCCAGAAGTGGTACCACATCCACCTGTGTATCAACCACTCTCTGAAATGCAAGTGGGGGCCCTCCCTGCAAAGACTGAAATAGCTACAGGAGTAGCTGAATCTGAAGCTGTTGTTGCAATACAAGCAGTAACACAACTTAATGATGTTGGCTCTGAAGTTACCCCATTTTCTGAATTGTCTAAACCCACACCATTAACTGTAGCAGCAGTAACATCACCTGCTGTGGTGGAAGCCATGCCACAAATAACTCCTGCTTTTTACAACCAACAGATGTATGTATCACCTACGCCTTCAGTCAGTCCACAGTCAGTATCTCTGGTAGAGGTCATTGCAATGCAACCTGAACATGAAATGCCCACAGCAATTATATCAGAGGCTTTGGTGCAGTCTCAGATAGGAGCTGAAGTGATGGTGTTTCCACCACAATATGAAATGCCAGTTGAGGTTATTAAAACTGAGGCCACAACTACAAGGAGAACATCTATATCATCAATAGTTCAACCACCATACACCAAAGGAGAGATATTTACCTATCCCTCAGAGTATGAAATTCCGACACAAGTGGTCACAACAGAGGCCATTGACACTACCAGGAGGGAATCCATAACCACACAACAGCCATTCCCAATTGCACAGGTAGTGACTATGCCAGCTGAAAAGGAAATACCCATTGATGCCTATGCTTCCCAAAGCGCTTACAGGAGAGATTCTATTCATTCGGTACAACAGCCACAGGTGTTAACTTACTCAACAGAATACGATACCCCTCTGGAGATTATAACTACTGAGGCTTATAGAAGGAGAACATCCATACCCACAGTCCAGGACATTCCACAGTCAGTGCCTGTGGCTCCAGTCACTATAACTAAAATTCAGCAGGAGTCTATTGAGAGTCAAGAGATCCGTGGGCCAGAAAAGGTTGTCTCCAGCATGAGCCACATGTACTCATCCTCCATCTCCACCTCAGGCCAACCTCCAGAGAACCTACCGAGCCTTGTGACTCAAGTGGTCACCACTGAGGTCCAGAGGACGACTGTGTCTGTTGTTCATGAAAGACTACCGCAGGTCCCTCCAACCAGCGTAGCAATCATGATACAACCAGATAATACAAAGGTCCAACCGCAAACAAAACAGAATGGGAAGATAATCTATCCCACTGATGTTATTGATTTGCGCACCATGAAGGTTGGTGTCAAGATGACTGACCAAGGCATGGACCTGACCCCCCACGAGTCCTGTCGACATTCCTTTTCAAGTGATTCTTCTGGGCGACAAATCACAGCAGTCCAACCTGAGATTGTGAACCTTAGTGCAGAGATTACCCCTGCTACCACACTATCTGTTGTCACTGACAGCATCACCATAGTTACCTGCACAGCCACCATTGCATCATACAATAACGCGCCCGCTGAGAAGCCTCTGGATCTACAAGGAAATGTTACTTCCATGCCTCTTCCTCTCACCACGTGCAAACCATTTGAACCCCTGGCACAAATTGTTTACAGGCCTGTGAACTCCCAGCCCATAGTCAGTACTATAGCACCCATAGCTCAAGAAATACCTATTAATCTTTCTTTTGGAGCTGCTACACCCCCAGGTGGAAGACACACAGTAACTCTGGCTCCAGTACCTATTATCACTGGAGGTCCTGTCCTTTCACTGGAGGCTACTGGCGCCATGGATCTATCTAACTACAAACCAATGAGGGCAATGGTAACTCTGTCCAGCACCAGTCCAGGAGTGGTAACCACAATGTTGGAAGACGATGGAACTCCAGTTGATCTAACAGCTGGAAGGAGAAGTGTGTGCTGTGATGTTATCTATAAGCTACCATTTACAGGAAGCTGTAGAACGCAGCCACCGGTCACTACCCAGCCCGACAACCGCTTTGGCTATAGAGATGACCACTACCAATACGATAATGCTGCAATATATGGCGTCAAAGGCATGAATGGCATGAAGGCCTCCATGTCTGAGACTAACCTGGCAGAATCAGGACTTTTTGCCTATGAGCCTAAGAATGGCTTTGATTACTTCAATGGGGCTTCGGATGGAGCTATTGACCTAACCCCAGCTAATATTTCTACTGGTAAGTATGGGAGTTATTTCATGTTTTATGCTTTTGTGGTTTGGAATGCTCCATGGTAGATTTGTGGCTTGACTTTTGCATAACATTTTGAAACTATTGAATTATACAGTAGCTGCATGCTCTGTTGCATTTTCAATTCAACACTAATTGGTTATTAGAATTGATTTTCTTTGTTTTTTTTGGAGCTCAATTTGATTTATGTCTTTTGTTGAACTTTAGGTATAATCATTATTACCACATTTTGTTTTGCAAAATAGGATGGACTTATTTCATTTGCATGTTTTTCAACTGTAAATTATAGTCTTTTTCTTCCTCCTCTTCTTTTCTTTTCATACAGATGCATGTGTGTGCCTGCGTGTTCTTCCTCAATATTTTGGTTTCGCATCATGCTAGCCAAAATGAATGAAGATGTGCATGTATCTTGGTATTCTTTTCAAATCCAATGTGCATGATTTTTATACACTTTTGAAATCCTAGTGTATTTTATGAGCTAAAACCAATATTTTTGGACTCAATATGACAGGTAAAGCTCTTGACTACACCAGCAAAGCAACTGGAGATTACAATCGGATGACCACTGCTCCATACTCCGAAGTCCCTGCAACTGGGTTTGGTGTAAATAGTGTTCTAAGAACCTCAGATGGAATAGTGTACTCCTCTATAGCAGCCCCAGTCCCATCTTCCTATGCTATTACTACTCAGCCAGGTTCCATATTCAGCACTACCTTACCACCTACAACAACTATCCATAACGAGCCAGTGCCACACCCCTATGGCTTCATACCAACTACAGATCTAAGCCAGATAAATACTCTTGATATTGGGCTGCCGAAGGAGCTGGTACCAACAGCTCTCGTTGACATCCTAGCAGGATACCCTGAAATGTACTCAGACACAACACTGGAAGCAATTGCAGCCTCTCTGGATGTTCTAGCCTCCTCTCCTATATTCCCTGGCCTAGACAATACTAAGATGGTGCAGTACCAAATGGAGAGAGAATTCCTAGAATTAGAGAAGCTAAAGCAGCTCTGCCTGGCTGAGGAGCTAGAGTGGGAAAGGCAGGAGATCCAGCGTTACCGTGAACAAGAGCAGCTGATGGTCCAAAGAGAGCTTGAGGAACTCCAGGCATTAAAACAACAGCTCCTCTTCCAGCAAGAAGAGGAACATCATGCCCACATGGTTGCACAGCAAGAGACATATGCTCAGCAGAAAGAGCAGCTGGAGCAGATTCAACAGCTCCAGTTCCAGCTCCAGCGTCAATTGGATGAGCACTATGGATCCACTGGGACCACAGGGAACCTTTTAGATGCCAAATATGCAGGTGTAGGGGATAGTGGCCAATATTGGCCTGTCAGAGATGAATCAACAACTGCATCCACTGGGCTCCAGTTAGAGGAAGGTCAGGATCAACTTCACTTATCCAAAAAGCTTCCAGATAGCTCTAAGGAGACTGATCAGGACACCGGGAGGAGGATACTGGATAGTGGGGTACAGACAGATGATGAAGACTCAGCAGATAAACAGTATGTTGGAAGGAGGAAGAGAAACAAGAGAAATGTTGATAGCTGTGTTCAGACCGATGATGAAGACCAGGATGAGTGGGATGCTCCCACACGTGCCCGACGTCGTTCTCGTAAACATAGTAGTGATGGGAAACATGGCTCTAAAGTCTCTAGCATAGCTATACAGACCGTTGCAGAGATTTCAGTGCAAACTGACCATTCTGGCTCTATCAAAAGACCCAATGTACAGATGGACACCAAGGTAGAAATCATCAAGCACATCTCAGCTCCAGAAAATTCCCAGAGAGGAGGAAGTTTAAGCTGTCAAACAGACTCAGACAGAAGACATACTCCTGTTGAAGTTGGATATACCACACACTTGACGGCAGACGCCCCTTTGAAATCTAGAGTTATTTACTCCCCTGTTTCCCCTCTGTCCCTGGAAAAATCATTGGGAGGCCAGAAGATGCTTATTGCTGATCCCACCAGGTTTTCCTCTGGTCCACGAATGCTGAAGGCTGGTCAGAAATCTCTCTCTGACCCAAAATCTCTGAGTCCTACTACTGAAGACAGAATGAGTGGATACTACGCAGACAGTTTTACTGTAAGTTGCTGCCGAAAAATGTTCTGTATCATTGATAAAAGTTTTTATATTGCATAGATTTTCATTGAACGCAATCATCTTGACATTCGAATTTAACAAACATTCCATAAAATTATGAAATCAAAACACGGGTAGCACTCACTCCATAGACAAATCTTGATTTCTCTGTTATGTTTGTTAGTTGTTTTTTTTTCTGAGTTTCGCACCACAAATCAAGAGCACTAGTGAAGTACATCCTGACATAAAATTGATTATCATAAGTTGAATCTTGTTTTTGCTGTCATGAATAATGCGCAATGTTATATATTATCTATCTTGTCCTGTGTTTAAGGTCCGAGGCTCGCCATCCGGTACGGGTAGGAAGGTAAAGCGGACTCTGCCAGACCCCCCTCCTGAGGATGACTCCCTGACTGGCCAGTCAGGTTACAGCACTAACTCAGCTCGCCGTCGACTTGCCCGAAATACAACTATGGCCCGGGCCAAGATCTTACAAGATATTGATAAGGAGCTAGATCTGGTGGAGAGAGAGTCCTCTAAACTTCGAAAGAAACAGGCAGAACTAGACGAAGAAGAAAAAGAAATTGATGCCAAGTTGCGGTAATAGCCTACAGATTGCTCATCCACAGTATAAGCTCACACTTTTACATAGAAACCCTTGATAGTATTTGACTCAACAGTAATGCTATTGTTAAATTCAAATGTAGTGTGTGGGTTAGAATGGCTTTTAGCACCCCCTCCCACCACCATTATTAACATTCACCCATTCATCCACATGATTCAACTCTCACCTTTCCACTCTGATAGCTTATGGGCTAAATGGCTTCCCCAGCATCAGTCATTGAGACCCCTCCACATTCATACATAGTAAAGGTACCACTGTGTGGCACATCTTTCACCTCTTGGCTTGTTATGTTACAGGATCCATTGATCTTTTTTTTTTAATATGTGCATTTGTTTTCATCACTATAGGTACTTGGAGATGGGTATCAATAGGCGTAAGGAGGCCTTGCTGAAGGAGCGAGAGAAAAGAGAGAGGGCCTATCTCCAGGGTGTGGCAGAGGAAAGAGATTACATGTCTGACAGTGAGGTCAGCAATATCAGAGAGGCCCGAGGTGACGGTCTGGAGAGGCCCCGTACAGCTCCTCAATCTGAGTTTGACCAATTCATCCCCCCACAGACAGAGGCTGATTCCCAGTACTCCACACTTAACAGTCCCTATACACACTATGCCCAATACGTCCCTCAAACCCAAACCACCAGCCACTTCACTCAGCAGAACCTTTACCAGCAGCAATCCTTATACCATCAACAGGTGTCTCCTTACCAAAATGTTCCAACTCTTTCCATTTCCCATGGCCAGTCCCAGCCCAGCAGTTACCAGCATGCTCTACTCCTGCAACAGGGGAAGCAGCGACAGACCACTCTTTCTGACCTGGAGCCTAAGATCACCACCAACTATGAGGTCATTCGCAACCAGCCTCTGCTCATTGTGCCATCCTCCACAGAGAGTGGCTATGGGGTGGCCCACCTGGGGGGCAAGTATAGCAACCTGGACCTGAGGCTGGGGCTAGAAGAGAGGAGCATGGCCTCCAGTCCCATGTCAAGTATCTCTGCTGAGTCCTTCTATGCTGATATTGATCACCACAATGCCAGGAATTATGTACTGATTGAGGACATAGGAGAGCTGACCAAAGGATCCACAGGTTTGGGCACCACAGGCATGGGTTCTGGGTTCAACCTCCCTGATAAGGATCTGTCCAAGGCAGACAGACTGCTTCGGGCAGCAGAGTCCAGACGCACAGCAGAGGTAACTACTATCTTAAACCTTGATTTTCTTTGCTTTTTGTTTGGGTGTGTTTGATTTTCAGATCATCTATTGCTATTATAGTGTTTAGTGTAGGCTTATGTGTCAATTATTTTCAGAATTAATTGTGTAGTACATTACAATTTTAAGCTGTAGTATATATATATATATATATATATATATATATATAGATCAACTTTCCTTTCAAATATGAAATCATATACTCAAAGGTCTCAATATGTTGTTTTTAATGCCATAATGATGTTTATTATTTATGAAATGTGTTATTCTTTAACTTTATGAGAGCTCTTAACATGCTTCTCAAAGGCCTTTGGCTAAACTATCTGCTGGACATAAATTTTGCTTTTTCAAATCCACGCTGGCCAAATATTGCTAACAACAATAGATACAATATCCAATGGAACTTTTATCCCTTGCAAAAAACTTCTATGATAAACTTTACTCAGACATTGCTCTAACACTAAAACTAAATCAGACATAAATAATCAATAATAAGACAAATCATATCAATCAAGACAAACATAAACATAAAAAAAAAAAAAAATCATATATAATAAAAAAAAACTTCATGACACATGTCTGTTAAGTATGCTCGTAACCATAAAATCGCTGCATGTAGCAAATGTTGTTTATTTGTTGTTTCTTGTTTGTATTTGTTGGAATTGTGCATTATTGAATTATGCTAACGACTTTATCCTGGTACATTTCATTTGTGATTCATATTATTGCTGCCCGAAAATGGTTATTAATTGATTGATCATTATTTTCCCCTTTAGGTAGCAGAATTCTTAGGATCGTCCAGGCTGCAGGGTTATGTTAAAGGAGAAGATGAAACTATGGAGGAGCCCTATGAACTGAAACTCCTTAAGCAGCAGATCAAGCAGGAGTTTAGACGAGGAACTGAGGGTCTGGAACACCTGACAGGTCTAGGCCTGCCTCAATACCTCCCCAGTGACACTAACTTCCGTCACTTCCCCAAAGGTGAAAAATACAGCATTGGCAGGCTCACCCTTGAAAAACAGGCTGCAAAGCAATTACCTGCAGCTGTGCTTTACCAGAAACAGGTGAAGAACAAAAAGGCCATAATAGATCCTAAATCAATCACCAAATTTTCCCCAATCCAGGAGAATAGAGATCTGGAGCCTGACTATGGTAGCTTCATGGGCTCTGGAGCTTCATCTGTGACAAATCTAGCAGCTAGGGCCAGGTTGCTCCAAGATGAGATCACCTTTGGGCTTAGAAAGAACTTGTCTGAGCAGCAGAAATACCTGGGCTCATCTCTGGGGGCCAACCTGTCTGGCTCACTCAATCTGGGCCAGTCCCTGGCACTTGGATCCCCCATGAGGTCTTCCATTCACGATGATGGAACTTACCCTAGTGGAAACCGCTCCCGGCCTTCATCCCGTCCATCCTCCCGCCCCTCCTCTGTGTATGGCTTGGATCTGTCTATCAAACGCGATCTGTCTAGCTCCTCACTAAGGTTAAAGACAGAGGGGGAGGTCTTGGATGCTGCATTTGCCTCTGGCGTGGCCAGAGCCAAACCTACTAGTCTACCCATCAGTCAAAGCCGTGGTCGTATTCCCATTGTGGCCCAGAACTCTGAGGAGGAGAGCCCTCTGAGCCCAGTGGGTCAGCCCATGGGCATGGCCAGAGCCTCAGCCGGACCTCTCCCTCCGATCTCTGCGGACACCAGGGATCAGTTTGGGTCAAGCCATTCCTTGCCAGAGGTACAGCAGCATATGAGAGAGGAGTCTCGGACTCGAGGCTATGACAGAGACATTGCATTCATCATGGATGACTTGCAGGGAGCCATGTCTGACAGCGAAGGTAAATGGAGCCTGAGACTGTCACAGCAACTCGACTCTCCGGACTTGCTTGTCGTGCATGCTAATGCCGATTGTTCTTCCTACTGACTTTTTTTATGGACTGGCTACTTAATCATCTGTAGCTCAGATAATTGTTGTTTGTTAATTGCACTCGCTCTCTACTTTCCTCTCCGTGTCTGTCAAGTTAGATGTTTGCATGCTTTTCTCGTTCTGTCCCTGTTTTTGTCACCGATACATAATACTCCTTTTCCGAGTTTATGTATGACACCAACCACACTTTGAGGATAATTTCTCCCATATTTTCTGTAATATTACTAAATTTTTAATTGAAATTGATCACGCTGTCACTTCAAGTGCCTCGTAAACTTTATATAATACAACGTGAGCGTTTTGAGGGCAATTTTCTGACTGAGGCACAGTTAAGAGCAATTAAAAGTTGACAGTTTGACACAGTCTACACCATCTGGAAGCTGTCTGAGGTAGTAAAGGGCTTTTGCGTCACGACAATATGACGGGGATTGTCTGGGGACTCTCACACTTTCTCCTGCCTCCGAGCCACCGCTCCACTCCCGAAAAATAATGTCTTCTTATTTGAGAAGTAGGTCATCGCCTCAGGAAAAAAAAAATGTATATTTACTATTCTAAAGCACCCTTGCAGCTATTGTGCTGATCGGCATACTGACACTACCCATTTTTAAAGCAATAGTGCTGAATCACGCCGTCTGGGTGTGTGCAATGGATGTGTTCTGCAAAGGCATTCACTTTGAGTAGCTGCTGCTCTCTATAGCAGTCATTCCGAGCTCAACACCAACACACTGGTTTATGCAAAAATAACGACTACCGGACACTTTAATGCAAGAACAATTTTGTAAGATAGACGTGAATTTTGTAATATCCTTTTTAAAGTATACACCATACATTTTGGTTTAACACTCAGCACCATGACGATATTGTGTCAATTGTGCTACATTTGCTCCGTCGTCATTTCAATCTATCTTTTGATTTTGCATCCATGCATGTTGTGCAAATTGTTTTGAGTTTTCTCAATAAAGTGAATGTCTTCTGCCTGTTGGTTGTTTTGTGGATGTTTTGTCATGTGTAATTTGCATGAATTCCTGTGACTTGACAGCAGAGTTTGGTGTGTGTCCCTCCTTCTTCTCCCTGGGGTGTGTGGGTTTCCTTAGGAGAAAAAATATATAATAATATTGATCTGTAACCAATAATCTGATTCTGTAATTACCAGTATGCCTGTTAAAAATCAGTTCACTTTTCTCACAATTCGGCACAGATAAGGGTACAGGATATTTCAGATCAGGTGAAATTAGGCACGCTCTGCTGTTAAAACACTGACACGTTCACCGATTAGACACGGGCATACAAGACATTTTGCTGCCATCCACAATGATTCGATAAGTTTTCGCAGAATGTATTATCATCATCACATGGAAGTGCAACAATTGTGCTTAGATAGGCAGTACAATATTCTCTCTTGGTTTTGCTTATCCAGGTCTGAAAACAAACATATATATTTACAAATATTCACAATCCTACAAAATATTGATACATGTCCTTACCCTAAATACGAGTGTCCATCTGCCTTGATTACAGCACTAAGTGACTCCATGTTGGCTTTGAACAGAGATGATGCCAGAATCTTTCATGAAAGTATCAGACACGGTAGAGTATCATATTAGTAGTAAAACAAAAATTATATGGGAATGCCACTCAGCCTTTTATTTAAAAAAGAACTGACCTTTGACAATTGGCTTGCACCCTGATAGACCCTGATAGAAGTCTATGTCTGTACATCTTCCATGTTTCTTTTTGGAAATGTTAGTTGCCCTAAAGATTAAGAAATTAAGATTAAGATTGTAGTACATTTGTAGTATCTAGTCACAAGGCATGCACTTTAAAATACATATATATATTAAATGCATGTGATAAAGTCTATTTAAAATCCCAATCTAGCCTTCCCAATACTTCTGTAGTCTGATAGATTATTGGACTGCTGTGTTGAACAAATCTAAAAAAACATACATATAATTTTGTATCCCAGCTGGAGGCCCAAACTGGAATATAGAAGGTGAGAGACCATCCCTGCTCGCATTTAGCTTATTAGTTTGTATGGCTCCACTCCACACCTCATGAATGATCCACTTTCCTGGTTGATTTTAAAAACATTTTAAAAAAAAGAAAAGAAAAAAAAACCATCATTCTGGAATGACGCACATCTCAATTGCATCACACAGCATACTGTACATGCCATATAGTAGGTTTGTATCTGTCCACACATCAGATCCATTCTGGAATGAACCCCATCTTAATGATTCCCAAAGTAGTGAATGTGTCATATAGTAGCTCCAGCTCGACATCATTCTGGAATGACTCCACGTCACGGTGGTTCTACAAACATTAAAAGCATATCAGACCCATTCCAAGTATCCATGCTCACGCCTTAAAGTCACAGGTTACTGCATATGCATATCATGCACACTGTACATGTTAAGATGTGTGAATTGCAATTGCGTGCAGACGTCAGGGTCTTTGCCTGCAATTCCCTTGAAGGTCGATGTTGCCGTATCTTTCCAATCGCAGTATTTGAAAGGCCTAGAGGCAAGATTTGAGGGTAAAGATAATGTGATTCAGGAGACGAGGTTAACGGGCAACATTTACCTTCAATCGTGACGGATGCATTTCCTCACTCGCTGCCGATGAAACTGAGATCACTGTGATGATGCAACGAGACGCTTGGCGAGGCCGTGCACGTTCCGTTCGGTGCGACAATCTGTCGCAGCTGTCGGCAGGGCTCTGCGTTTTCTCTCTCAGACGGCAACTGGCTAACCGCAAAATAATGATGTTAACACTTTGGCACAAACACATATTTTCTCATTCGGACTTGGGAATATCGCATCTTTTCCTATGGAGGTATTGGATGTAGAGGAGCCGTGCGAGGCAGACTAAGGTTAAACACCGGTTATGGAGGCGCCGACATCGATCGTTTTGCAGTTTAGTGACATTTAGTTTAGTTGGATTTCCTTTCCCCTTTATTAAAAAAATAAAATAAAATACTGGATACCTAGAGAATCCAAGAGGATCCAAGTGGCAAAAAATGTTATGATGTATATTATATCTATATTCATATACGATTATAAATATCTAATAACCTAATTACAAAGGCCGACCCGCATGACCATAATGGATTGTTTACTCCTTGTCCGCCATCTGGATACTCTATCTGTACTGGAGGTGACGTCCGAAATGCCCGTGCATGCAAAGCAGGGAGGATTGCATGACAGGAAAAAGAAAATCAGGCTTGAAATATTAATAAATGCTCTTGCATTGAAATGCATTCATCCGCCGTTCAGTTCTTGCAGTCATCATCTGATCTCAACGTGAGCGGAGCATAGGATGAAACAAGTTTTCCCACTTTGCGTTCACCTATCCAGTCGGGGCAGATCAGATATATTCCTGCAGCTGAGCAAAAGGAGGGATGGATGTGACGGGCGGATGTGATGGATGTTCTTCATATTTTACACTGCTGTGTGTTTGTATGACCCTGGTGGCCACCATGACTGTTTCCTGTTTGATTCAATGATTGTTTTGTTGTCGTTGTTGTTGTTGCCGTTGTTGTTGTTCATTAGTAATTTGTAGGACGTACGTGTGATACGCTTCTAACCGTCACGTTCCCCGCGCAGCGTACCACCTGAGGAGGGAGGACACAGATTGGTTTGACAAGCCGAGGGAAGGCCGCCCGCACAGCGTGCAGATCCTGGACAGGAGACAGGTGCGGGCCCCCCAGCCTTTCCACAAAACCACGGCGCTTGACGGAAGATCCGTTTTGTTTATTCCCCCGAAATGTGTCTGTGATCGTTTTCCAGATGAAGCTGATCCCGTACGCCTTCCCCCACGCTCGCGTCAACCTGCAGAGAGACCTGACGGACACCAGCGTGTCAGGTACAGTGCGCACACAAACGCACACAAATTGAGAAATTGTCACAAAGAATGATACAAAAAAAAGATGTTATCTGAGCTTAGATATTCTAGATATTCTAAATATCCAGATTCTGAATAATCAGAATCTGGATATTTATTTATTTATTTATCTATTTATCTATTTATCTATTTATCTATTTATCTATTTATCTATTTATTTATTTGTTTGTTTGTTTATTTATTTATTTGTTTGTTTGTTTGTTTGTTAATATTAATTTTAAATTTGTTATCTATATATATTTTCATTTATGTATTGTTTTACATATTTGTAAAGCAACTCACTCTGTTTTTAGAAAAGTGAAGCGGAAATAAAGTGTATTATACTCATTATTAATATTTCTTTGGTTATGATTATTATTATTATTATTATTATATCTGTACTGTATTTTAACAGAATTGAAAGAACCTGCTGTCTACCTGGAATGCAGCAGCATGCACCAATGTTCCTTCCAATGAACTCAGCTGAGTTGAGGAAAGGTAGGATTTGGATCTTGCCCCTCTCACCTGCCCGCTGTTGGCCAGATCGTCGACGGTCAGGAAGTTGTCGAGACGCAGGCCGAGGCCAAAGTCACAGAGGCAGCAGGTCAGGTCGCTCTTCACCAGGATGTTGGAGCTCTTCAGGTCCCGGTGGACGATCGGCACCTGAGGAAGAGCAACAGCAAAAATGTAAGCCTTCTTTCAAAATAGGCTAGAAGTGCTGCTTTTGTTTTTCTTATACTTGAGAGAATCAGGACATCGTGAGAAACGTACCTATCGACAATTATATATAAATTGCAATGTGATTTTGGACATTTGTTTCTAAAATCTAAACAGAAAAGTACAATTTCACAACATGTAACTTAGAGCATGTAGTTACTAAGGTAACTAAGTACCTATAACTAGCTACGAAGTTCTACATTTCAGTTATATGCCGGTTCCTACCTTAGGGCGTCCGCAGGGGAGGTTGTCGCTATGGAGATGGGCCACGCCTCTGGCCAGAGAGATGCCCAGCTGCCTCAGATCGTCCCAGCTGATGATGTGACGAGTGAGGTATTCCTGAAAGGCCAGGACGAAAGCTATTTCCTGGGCAGCCATTAAGGTACTCTTGAACAATAAATAAATACATATGCAATATTGTATGGTATTCTCTGATGGAGTCTCCCACCTGCAGATTGCCCCTGGCGTGGAAGGCAGTGATGAGCCAATACTGTTTCTCCAGCTTCCTCTCCTCAGAAGTCAGGAAGTGGAGGATGTTCTCGTGCCTGAGGTCCGTGTCGGAGAAGATGTCCTTCTCGTTCTTCCAGGAAGCGTACTCCTCGTAGGGGAAGATCTTCACGGCCACAGTCTCAAACTGGTCTGACGTGCTCTGTTTCAGCTTGGCCTTGTACACCTGGGCAAAGCGGCCCTTACCGACCTGGATAGGATCAGAGGATTGGAGTGTTTAAAAGATTCGGTTTCACCTCCTTAGATTGTATCTGAAAAACCCAATGCGTGTAAAAATGTGCTGCAAAACTTTAGTTGCAATAACAGTGCCCGTCTTTGTTTGGGGTACTCAGAAATCTGTGCAAAAAGGGTAAAAGCTGCTCTAAACTGATGGAGGAAGGAGAGAAGTGTCCAAACTCAAAATGTAGCAAGAAGGGGATGACAAAATATAACTGTAACTGAACTTAAGTAGTAACTGAGCACATGCCCACCAGAGAGACAATATGAAATATATAGAAACAGAACAGAATGAAGAATCCAATTCCTGGCTTCGAGACACTGTCCTTGAGCAAGAAAATAGACACATTATGTAAAGAAAAGACACAAGATACACAAAAACAGCCGGCCAATATCAAAAGGATTCAAAAGGACACCACCATTGACTGACTCTTGACTGCAAATAAAATGAATTCAATCAAGTTTTAATTGAATTGGGACAGAACAGAACAGTGTGGCACCTGCAGATCCAGCTCTATGGGCAGAGGCTCCGTGTTGTGGTTCAAGTTGTTGGCGTGCGTGGAGCTACTGTCGGACCCGTTGTCGTTTATCATGATGGCGCAGGCGTCGCTGCAGTCCAGCCCCCCGGCCTTGGCTTTGCGCTTTTTTCCGCCGCCGCTCGCCCACTCCTGGTTGAACTTGCGTTGGCGGAAGACCCGGTACCAGTAGAATGTGGCCACCACCACCACGGCGACCACCAGCAGG
>OMKR01073543.1:0-35385 GCA_900302355.1 Cyttopsis rosea
AGGCGGTCGACGCTGTTGGCGTTCCAGTCCCATAATTTGTCGCAAACTCGTAGCCTGTTTATAACATTGTCGCTGAAAAATGATGGGTGAATGATTATGACCTTATTGTGTCTCATTTACAAGCAGGTACGTATTTATTGATTCTATGAATCACAGTAGGGTCTCCACATCACAGAGGCCAGATATTTTATTATTGCTCACTGGCACTCTTCCTCCCCTAACTGTCTCTCTCTCTCTCTTTCTCCCTCTGTCCCGTAAAGCTCTGATAGATGGCTTTACAGGGTTCCGTGCTGGTCCGGAGTATATATTTCTACCGCTTGTCAGTGCTGATCAGACTAGAAACCTTTTAACTGTATTAAACTGTCAAGGCATCACGTTGCTTTATGCTGCTCACAGACATCCGGGGTTTAACGTGGGAGCTGGGAGTGAGCGGGTGATGGATGGAGAATTTCTCTAGAGATGCTAATTTTCTATCCCTACTTCCATGCCTGACTCCCTCTAACTAAATCCCATATTTGATACTTTATTTAGCTGGTACTTCATAAGAAAAAGCCATTCAATATATTGGCATTATGCATGTGCTCCTCTGTGTGCTTTTTGCCATTGTTGGTGGCAGGGTCCTTTCGCAGCAAGAATGCATTGTTTGGGTAGACTCAAGAATTGAAAGGCAGACAAGGTCAATTTGAAAAATGGTGAAAAAACGTTGTAGTTTAAAATGGAATTCTGGGAGTTGTAGTGTAATCCACCCAACACGGAGTTGGGTAGATTTTCAGTTTAAAATCCTAACCAGTCATACAAAATATAAAATGCCATTCTGTGGTACACACATTACTCATCGTCAGTCATTTGGACATGGTTTGTGATGGTGGGTGCGCAATTTTGTGTGTTTAGTAGTGAAATCAAATTCATTCACCTCTTCACCTTTCTCTATCTCTCCCAGAACTGTCTGTTAAAAGTAATTGGTTTTAAATTCCTTTTTCTTTTTTTAAATGAATGGTTTTGCTGAAAGCCATCCTGGGTCACATACATCAAACGGCTCCGCAGCGTGCAGCCCGACCTAGAACAATAAGACCTCTAAGATGGACTGATTTCTATTCACCTCTTTCCCTTTATTCAGGAGGGAAGATAGTATCTTTGATTTAAGCTTCCCTCCAGATGCCTTTAAAGTTGATAGAACAAGTCAGAGCTCTGACTGACCTCTGGGAACCGACGTGAACTGAAACGAAACGATCCTTTCATCCGAGTCAGAACACTACATTCATAATCAATGATAAAAAAAATATGTTGATAATAAGCAGCTTGGGTTCTATAAAAGATAGGTTATTGATGGATTGTTTTCCTTATATGTACTGTATATAGTATCTATTGTATATTGCAAATTGCTACGCTCAATTATTATTAGTGTCAGACCAGATCAATCTAAAGAAGCAGAGCATTTAAGTCTCAAAGTTAAAAATAGTTCTCTTCAATTTGTTAAATCTGAGCTGACGGTTAAAGTGCCAGAAAGTGCAATCAGCAACATGGACATGCAAGTTAGACCCACTCACCTCCCATTTATCTTGACTTCTTGCCAACCAGGACAGGGCCTAATATTTGGAGGAAAAGGTGCATATTTTGACCACAGAAGTGGTTTGTTGTCACGACAGGCGAGGATGTTTATATGGAACTCCCAAAGATTGCTTATTTGGTCAAAGGTAGAGTATTTTGTTGTATTCTAGATGTACTCTAAATGCATGTTTGTCTCTAGTTGCCATAACATTGTGGAATGCTTCCATCCAACCCAAACAAAGCCAAACCTAAACGTAACCATCTCTTCAGAACAGGAAAAGGATTTTCTCACTCATTTCATGCTATGTTGTGACGTTTTTGGGGGTAGTGGTGGTGTAAATGCAGAAATAAAACTGACAAACAAGGACAATGCTTAGGAATGAATTGCAGAATGAGTTTGAGAAAATATAGACTGAACTCGATCCAGCCAATCGGAGCTCTGGGGTTTCTAAGCTGAATGGACAGTGGTCTTTTTGAGAAAGCGCTTTGGACATCCCTTTTGGACATCCCCACAAATTCAAATTGATTTCTGCTCTCTGGCATTGGAGCCAATGGAGCAGCCATCCCATAATAGCCTTGAGCTGTAAACCGTCTGGCCTCCTTTATCTCTGTTTCAACTACATGTGTTACTATCCAACCTCCCTCTTATTATTTGTGAGAGCAGCTGGGGACTTTCAGAAAGGTGTATTTTATCCATTTGAATGTTGTTGATATAACGCCATTAGTTTCCTTACAGAACCTCGTTGGCACGTCATTACCGTGATTTGTTGTTACTTGTTTATGGCTTTAGACAGAAGGCGAATTCATGCCAATTTGCCATGCCAATGCCAAAAGCCGTTCCATCATTTGTATATATAAGTAGAAATGAATGCCAAGATGAATCATTCTCATGCATAAAACTTCAATTTACCAAGTGTATCTTAATTCGGTTTTTGTTTTTGTTGTTCATACCCGTGCAGGGAGAACAGTAACAATATTCTCTATATTACACTCTTGATAATCTGCCCTCCTCCTCTTCACCTTTATGAATGAATACAGAAATATTGCAGTGATACTGTTTCCTTGAGAATATTTCCAGGCCTGGCGGTATGCACTGAAAACCCTTAACCCCTCTTGGGGCTGTACATTGGTGCATTTGGCTTCAATCTAATGGTGTATAGCAGGCAGTGTGGAAGAAACAATAAGTGCTGAGCGATTGATTTGACTTTGGTTTGTTTTGGGCAAATTGTTTTTAAATTCCATAGAAAAAGTCAGCCATTGAAATGGTTTAGACTCTCTGTGATGAATACTAGCTCTAGCTAGTATTAGCTAGCTCTCATGAGCTACTGGGCTCATTAGAACCGCAAGAGCCTCCGTTTCACAGCAATACCGGAGATAAACAGCTACACAGGCTAAATTGGCTTCTGGGTCCTATAGAGCGCTGTTTCTGCATGCAGTGAAAATATGTTATGTTCGCCTTTTTTTCTTTTCCCTATTTCTGCACACTGTGATACCTAAACAGTCATGGAATTGTATAAATTGGGTATTGCTACAAAGCAGAGACTCTGTGAAAGCTGTGAATCCAAAGAGCGCAATAGCATTCATGTGGGATGAAATATGGCCTCATCGGAACCATTTCAATCTGATGACAGCATTTTTTTAAACTTGATCTTGCTGTATAAAATGACCTATTGTGACCTCTAGGATGATCACAGCCTCTTGAAACTCTAGACCCAGAATCTTTTTCCCCATTCCCGAATGGTCAAAAATGGCTAGAAAGTGTACCAAAGCTGTGTAATTTATGGTATCAACCCACAACTTGGTGCAGCAACTAATCACACATACAGTAATGGAGCATGGGAATGGCCATCATTAGGCATGAGGATAATGTTTAAAGCCCCTTTACACTCAAAATATTATTAATTTTATCAGGCACAATTTCAAATATAATGTTTATTAGGGTCTCAGCTTTCTGAAAGTGTAAGGCACTTGTATGTGGCACAAACTGCTGACTCACACCACCCCCCCAAACTCCAACCCCTCCACCTCACTTGGAACCCAAGAATGGGCCTGGAGCTTAAGAGGTTAAATAAATAAATATTTGGCAAAAATTTCATATTGGCCCACATTATATTATTGTGGAGTATGCAATGTTTCTATGGTCCCAGTCCCACCACACAAATCCAGTATTCGCTCAGACAAGAAACAAAAGTTCCTCAATACTTGCACAAGATACAAAGTGTTTCAGTATACATGTTCATGACCATACCTCTTCTTAAAATATTACTTTCTTCCTGTCTCGCCACAGCCGGGGCGGCGATGGGTGTGCACAATGGATCTTTTTTAGCCTGGTGGGGATTCTGAACGGCCCGGCAGCCCGCCAGGCCTGTATATTTATAACGGGAAACACTGTGGTAACCTGCTCTACATTCACACCAGAGCAACACAAACCTGTATCGAAGAGCCAACCGTCTGGAACCAGACAGACGTTTTTAATTGCTCTTTCTGTTTCTGCTCTTATTTTATTCTCTAGATGTAGTCTCTGCCTCGCTTTTTCTCTCGCTCTCTGCCCGTCTCCCTTTCTATTGACTCAGCTACAACTCTCCGTAGAAGAAACGCATTAAAACGCCTCACTTAGTAGGGACAGAAAGAGAGTCAGACAGAGATACAGGGAGCAACAGGGTACAGAGTAAAGCATTGTGGGAAACTATCCTGGGGTTTGTGAGCTGAGAACCGCCGATAAGTAGAGTGTACATCCATGACAGGAACAAAACAGTAATGAATCAAATGGTCTCACCAGAGTCGCAGATAATCAACTGGGGTTGTGCGATGGAAGCCACCGGATGGTAATTAGCGTCTCCACTTAGTTAAAACTGTCTGTCCTTGGAGGAAACTTACATGGGGAGAACATCTGTATCCCGCATAGACGGGTACTCGGGACGCAATTCAAACCCTTGGCTCTCGAGCTGTGAGGCACAGCGCTAGGCACTGTGATTAATGGAAATTAAAGTTCAAAAACATGCTTGGCTGAAGCTGGCTACGGTACTCTTGAAGAAGGCTCCGTCTTTCATGGAATTAAACATGTATTCATCGAAAATTACGCTGCGGAGCATTTGATAGGTAATAAATGCAGGGCTTAACCCTAAAAGAAGAAGGCCCCCCAAGAAAAGACCCAAAAATCTAATCTGCAGGTGCAACCATATAATGATGAGGTCATGAACCCATTACCGAGCCTTAATTGCGAATCCAGAATAGAAGCCATCACATCAGTGTAAAAGTCAAGTGTAGAATACAGATAAGAGAAATTCTGTGAAGAAGAGAGAGCCAAAAGAAGTGACGATAGAAAGGGCGGATCTCCAAATATTGCCCTCAGAATAGTGCCGCTGTCTCGGGTCTCCTCTAATATGCCTTCCTAACCAATTGGCAAACAAACTTACTTACTAACTCAAATTACTTTAGAAAGTACTTGATTGATAGATTGCATTCAAACACAAACAGATATTACTGACTGTAATAGCTATGCTGTTTGATTGATTTCCTGTCTTTTTATGAAGTTGTGTTGTTTTATGAATGTCATGTTGGTTAGATGTCTTTGACTGAGACTATTGTGACTTGGAGATCTGATAAGTGGGAGATACACAAAGAGATAGCGACTCTGGAACGATGGGAGGAATGCATTTCCCTGTGAGGAGGATTAATTACAACAGCGTAAGCCATTTGTCAGTGAATAAAGGACTCCCGAAGGTTCCTCTGAAGGCCCAATGTACAGTACAACCTTCCAATTATCTCTGACTTGATTTTCTGATGACGATGTCTGTTGGTGATCTTTGTGTCTGTGAAGGTCTCCCACCACATCCCATGTGCGTTGTTAGTGTTCATAGAGCCGCACAGTGACATATATTTCCCTTCTTCACAGTCCAGTATATCAGTCCAACATCTGTTGTTAAATGTCACTCTCCGGAGGAATACAAGTGAAGCTCATCGTTTAATGGGGCAATTTTCTCCGCAGCCCTCTATTAAACCCCAGCCCGGCCCGAAGAGTTTGATGTGAGCATGATTAAACACGCAACGTGACCGATTACCTGTCCGAACCGATCATGCTCTCATTCCGCTCCCTCTGTGAGCCTTTTGTGAGGTTATGAGATTTGAAGGCGAGCGCTTCACACGTCCAAACAAGATCGTAACTGGGCAGGGAAGTTTTTGCATGTCTGACCTCATTAGTGTGTATTTTAAGGAGTGTCAGTGATAAGCCGCACAAAAATTGAGATGATTATCAAATTTACATTTTCGACTGATGTATTCAAGATCAGAATCAGTTTAACATTTGTTCCCTACCCTTGAATACCTTGTGCAATGTGAAATTGCGGGGGATGCATGGTTAAAGCTTGGGAGTCTTCAACTGATATGCAGATACTTTACATTTGCTACTGTTTTGACACAGCAATCACCACTGGAAATGGCTAAATAGCTCATTTTAGTTTACTTTCCTACTTGTATGGAATATGTAAACACAAGTAAAGGACTGGAGAGGGAGCGATCTCCGGTGCGTCCCCTTCCCCATGTCTCCAAACAAAACAAATAAAAACACACTGTGTTTTTATTTTAGATTTAGATTCATTAGTTTTTCTAATTGAACGAAACAACAACAAAAAAAGCCATTGCTCTCCATTGCTCTGGGATTTTTTGTGTAAATACTATTTGCTTCTAAATAACAAATCCTGAACTTCTGTAACAGGTAGACTTTCTCAGACACTCTTTCAGGCTACGCAGAACTATCGACACCCGCCCCTCCCTCCTCCACTCTGCTCACTGATGGCCCATCAGTCTGAACAATAGGATGTGACACGTACATGTAGGACTGCGTCACTGATCGCTGATTCCTGAAAGAAAGAAATGCTGCGGTTCTAGTGTTAAGTCTTCTCTGGTCAATATACACAAACCATATATAGTACATCATTTGAAATATATGGTTAAACAGTCTATTTTACTTCAAGGAGTAACTAACCCTAACCCTTTGTACTTTCCACGACTATAATCTAGAAATAAAGAAGGCAGGCAGATTTGTAGCTCTGGTATCTCCAGTGAAATTAAAACAACACTTGTTCCACGAGAACTCAGACTGCCATTGCTCTTTTAAAATTGCGTTAACCTCCTGTACACCTCTAAGTGTCGGCCCCAAGCACTGGTGTCGGCTCTGCTCGCAGTGCACTGCTGCCGCTCGGGCGCTGCCAACATCCCCTCTGCCTCCCTTTGTTGGATCTATTCTGTGCTGCACTCTGGCTCATACTAGCACGGTAGAATGTTCGACTGCCAACGCATTTAAAACACAAAGTCATCCATAATGTCCTTGAAAAGTCATCTCAGCTTCATGAAATGCCCAAATACAATAGCTGAAGTACAATAGCCTGGGTACGAGCCAGTTTACTATACGATAAATAGGGAAGTTGCATAAAACTCCCTGTAACTCATTGTGCTTATTGTGTTGCTGCACGGGCATAACAGCTGCAGCTTGTGCATCTCTTTGTCTGATTTCTTCTGGGCTGTACTGTACCTCACGCAAGCGGGGTTCAATGTTCGACTCTGCCAAAGCTTTATAAAACGCAAAGTCAGCCAGAATTTCCTCCGTGCAGAAACTCAAACAATTGAAGCGCAAACAGCGCCAGGCACAGTAGCCTCTCACCGCTTCCGTGTATTCGTTCTCGCGCCGGCTTTGTGCCGCTCAGACACCTCCACGCTCTTTGGAGGTTACCTGTAGTTCTTAAGACCCCCGCTGTCACTGGGAAAACATTTGTGTGTGTGTGTGTGTGGGGGGGGTATGCGGCTCCCAGAAAATTGTTGATGAGGTCTGTGTGCTGCGGAAGAACAGAATAAGTTAAGTCCAATATGTTCACTTACAGTGGCATCAACATTCTGAGTAGTAAGCGATCGTGGGGCAGAAGACCTAGGAAATTCAATTAATATGATGTTGTCCTCTTAGGCCCCTTTCCATTGTCTCTTCTAGAATTTCATCTCAGGGATGACAAAGATCTGGCTTGACTTGACATCACAGTCTTGACTAATTATTTTGTAAAATTGCATTAGATCCTGTTTTAAACAGTTAGCTTTAACATTTACAGAATTTCTCATGAATTAATCGCCTGCCATTATTATTCCCTTGAACTAGATGATTAAATTAAGAGAATTGCCCTCAAAACGTCGAACCCAGCTCCTCCACCTAACACAGAACCATGATGAAACTGGAGCCAGCGGCTGCTATTAATAGAGTTCTGACAAATGAAGACCTATTACGTTGCTTAATATATCACATTTAGACTGAACTGTTTTGAGACACGTAAGATATCACCAAATGAAGTTAATGTGAAATAGCAAAAGAGAATCACAAGATGTTCGAAATTAAATTTGCAAGTAAAACAAAAATGACAAGTCAATGCATGAGTCCTACAGACTGCAGTTCCAACCATCTTTGGTTCAGGCACTGAGCAGAAAATACAGTTTCTATTCGCAGTTTACAGTTTACTTTAGATTATTAGATTTCGATTTCGATTAACCCACATACAGATCGCTAAACCCATCATTTGGTTAATTTATATTTTATGAAGTCTTTATTGCTTTTTCGTAAGTATACTTTTACTTCTCACTCCTTTTCACGACTAGAAGTCTACTTCTATAGTACAGAGCAGGCTTTCATAACCATCTCCTTTACTGTATTTCTGTTCTTTACAATGTTGAGGAGGAAGAAATTCTCCATTGGACAGACGTGATACAGGTTTGCAGTGCAATCCTCAAATACATATTATTGATCTTTGCCTTTTGTTAGTCTATAAGCTTCATACTTGAAATCAAAACAAATCACGTTTTCGCAAACAGTTCCCGACCCTATTTTCTCTCCAAGGTTGAGACGCTGGAAATGTTCCAATATATTCTGACAGCTGGTCTGGGTTGTGCCATGGTATTTGTTAGACTGCATAGAAAAGAAGGGGTCAGTAGGTTTTAGTGCAGTTCTGCTTCTCTGTGTTGCGTTGCCTTTAAAGGGCAGTTCATGGACAGATTGTATTGACTTGTGGCACAGAGTCCGAGGGTCCATTAGTTTGTCAGTCTCCTGCATTTGTCTCTATGCAAGACTTGTCCTGGTTTCTCCCCATAGACAAACATTCGAGTCATTAACATCCATTTGCTCTACTCATTGGTCGCTCTCTCTCTTCACTAATTATCTGGACTGAGAAATGGTGTGTTATTTTGCTTTCGCCAAGTCGATGTTAGAACAGACAATTTAAATAAAGTGGAGCAGTCGTGATAAATGACAGACAGACCTTGAGCGTCTTTAACAAGCCTGTAGAAATATCTGATACCATCTATCCATCCATCAGCTTGGTGGGAAAGAGAGACAAAGAGAAAGAGAGAGATGAGCAAGATTGACATAGTTGCAAGGCATGAATTATTTAACACATTCTTATCGCTAGGATGTCTCTACATACTAATCTCTATTGCTTCTGGACATACTGTACTGTACAATTAAACAGCCCTGTGTTCTCCTTCTAAACCCATCATTTTGCTGTCTTTTTCAAGTTTTTCAGTTCAACTGGATGGTGCTAAGTTGATAAATCATTGTTCAGAGTTCTCCAAAGGGATAGGCCTTATTGGAATTTATTGCTCGGAAGTTCTCCCACACTAAGGGCAGTTTATTTAACAGCATTCATAGAAGGATGAGGTGTATCGAATGAACCGCACCGTCTGGGTGCGTTGTGAGATTAATGACTCGGAGACGATCAATGTCGGAGTCTTTAGTGAAGAAATGATTAAACTTTTAAACTAAAACTTCTTTTTGGTTTCAACCATTTTCCTTCGGCCTCTATCTCGGCTTTCTTGAACTTTTTCCTTCAGAAATCAGTTTCTCCTCTTTCCATCCCTTTTGTCTTGATTTGTTTATTGGAGGGAGTTGTGGCTTCATTCCCTTGGAGCTCCACACACTGTTAGATTGGGACGCTGTGCTCTTTCTCTCGCAGTCACCTCACATCTAAATGACTCTACAGGTCGATCTTTCGACAAAGGCTGTGTGTTAGTTCTGTGGACTTCTCTACAGACTTGCAGACATTGAGAGGATATTTGTTGAGAGGAAAGGTCCATCCTGTTATCCTCCGGCTTTGTCACTGAGTCTGCTGTCATGCTGCAGAGAGGGAGAGATCTGGAATAGAGAATAGAAACACTGGCAGTGGAGGAGGAATACTCATACTTTCTCCTCTAAAAGTTTTATCTTTATTTTCTTCTCCTCACTGGGTTTCATCTGTCTGTTTCATCCGTCACCTGTCTGTCCACACTCTGGGAACAGTAAGTAATTTTGAAAATGTTGTTTTTATATACTGAGCTATGGCTTTTAAATGGCCAACAAAGTATTGGCTAGTCCGATTTAGTTTACATAGAACGCTCATATTGTTATTGAAATTAGTAGGATTAACATTCTTCAAAAGTAGAAGTCTCTTTTCCATTTAGGTCACTTTAGGTGGCGAGTATAGTCAAGTCCACTTAATTTCTACAGCCCTTAATCACAGTACACTCTTCACAAGGGCTTTACAAACCCACAAATCACATAGAAATCAACGGCATCCCCTAGTCTTAACCCCGGGCAAGGAAAAGCTCCAATTCGGTGAAAAAAAGGAAGAAACATTGAGAAGGGGTCACAGAAGGAGGAATCCCCATACCAGGACAACTGGGATGCAATTCATTATTGCATTTCATCCCATGTCAGATTATTAATGTGACTAAATATTATTATACGACTAAATGTTCATTAGGGCTGAACAATTTATCTAAATATGATCAAAATTGCAATATGGTCAAGTGCAATATCCAAATCGCAGAAGCTGCAATTTTTTGATAAAGGTAAAATGTGACAAAACACCATTATACTGTGGTGTTGCAGAGATGCCCTGGCCTACAAATCTTGTTCTCCAGATGTAAAAAAAAACATGTTTCTTTGGTACAGACGCCAACAAATGTCACATCATCATGATTTTAATATGATGTTGATGAAATGAAAATTGTGATGCAAAAATGATCAGTCACACTAATCGTGAATCATATCGCAATCGTAATATGTCAAAATAATCGCAATATGATTTTTTTTTTTACATATCGTGCAGCCCTAATGTTCATATCCATCTCATTCTATAAGCAAAGGCAGAAAACCTGTGTGTGTGTGTGTGTTTGTTTGAAGCAAAAATCCAAACTAGAATTAAGAAAAGGCGATCCGAGACCTGGCCTGTCGGGGTTGTTCTAGTCCCTGGGCTGGTCTTCCCAGTCTATCAATCATCCGGGTTGGGTTCTGTTCTCTTCCTGCAAGGACGCAGCAGTTAGTCACGGGTCATTGGGAGTTGGAAGTGACTCCACTTTCTGGAACCCACGGTTTTATGCCATCGTGATGAGGTGGCAGCTGGCAGGCCCAGGTGGTGCCAATAGATTGGGGTTGTCCAGTGCAGGCCCTGTGGGGTGAGAGGTCAGGTGAGGACCCACCCTTCCACAGCATGTATGGCCTGGAAAACAGATTAATTAAAAATATGAAACAAGGAAGAAAGTGGCTATTATCATGGGTAAAAAAAGACGTAATTTTTGTCCATTTTTGGCATTTAGGTCCTGGCAATACCACTTAGAATTTACTGTAGGACAACATGAATAATCAGACTCGCAGTGGGAACTTTCCCTTTGTAGCTTGTCTTGATGCTGTTGGCTGTAATCATATCCCAGTTTGATTATTTATGTAGTTTAAAAAATGTGATCTGTTGAGTGTGAATCACTGTGCATCATTAGTTACCAGTCATAAATTCATGTTAGATATCTTGACACTTGTAAAATTGCCATTGTGTCTTGGCGTTGACTCAATGGAGAGAAACTCTAGGGGGTTAGCACAGTTAACCACCATTGATCTACGTACCTAATGCTTTCTTTTCGGCCTATTTTACCTCTTTCTACCTCCCGCTTTGTATGTGAGCGTTTCGGTGGCACTTATTAAATCAGGGATATGTTAAGACCCTGTGGTTCACAGCGGCACCTCGTTACAAAGAACCCCCCAAAGAGAGTGCCCGGGTTCCAGACAGCTCTGTTGGGTTTGCAAAATGATGTTACAGAGCAAACAGTCGCACTCTTTCACAAGCACTGCCAGCCCTCAGGAAGAAATGCAGCGCTATTGCCATTGTGAAGTGGTTAACCGGTTCCAACGTCTTCATTAGAAATACGCTGAAATAGAAAAAAATGAGTGTCCTCAGACTGTCACTGTCAGAACCTATTAATGGATTAATTCCCTTAACACTGTAACCTAAAGCGAAGGAATCTGGTCCTTAGAAAAAAAATGTTATTAATTTATCCTAAAAGGGAATTTGCATTAATCAGCTCTCAAGACAGCCTTAATGCCAGTCATTCAAACGGATGATCCCTCCACATCATCTCTTCATTTATTTAAGACCCATTCATTTTTTTTATTCATTCTCTAAATCTCAGAAATAGATTTTCCAAAATAGAATCTTCTTTATTGCCTGCATTATTAAAGCGTGTTGAATAATTTATTGACTGAGATAAACGGTATTAAGTGTTTTACTGTAATGGCTCTTTCTGGCTTCTTAACCTGCATTTCAGGCCTAATTGTTCCGTGCAACAAACATTTTCATGTTGAAGGACTTTTAAAATTCTTCTTTTTCTACAGGCAGTATTGCGTTCAAATTTTACCCCAATAGATGGAAACTGTGTTTTGTTTTCATTCCTCCGGAGTTCAGCGGCCGTCACGGTAAAATGTGAGGTGTTAGTAGCACTCAGCGCTTTCCTCTCTCCATCTCTCTCATCCCTCCTTCACTCCTCCCTCTCTCTGTCTCCTGCTCTGCACAGTCATGCTACTGATGTAGAACCAATCCTGTTTCTACTGGACTTTTAAAATGGAAAATAATGAGCTTAGAAAGATACATCGGTCATCTAAAGATTGAAGGAAAGAAACCTGTCACGATGCTGTCAGGTGAACCCGATTGCAGGACACACGGAGACACACGGAGGGTTTATTGAAGGTAAGCATGGGGGTGAGGAGAAAGCAAGCGGGGAAGGTCGGACGGGCAGGTAGAACGGGGCAGGTACTGTAGGTCACACAGGCAGGCAGGCGGGGAAGGTCAGGCAGGCAGGTCAGGGAACCGGAGAGTGGATAAGTGGTAGTATTGACATTGTAGTTTCGACGACTATCTGGCAAAGACTAAGTGACTGGGGAACAGGTTATAGGGCCTCTTCCTCCTCCGCCACCTGCTCCTCCTCCTCTCCCTGGCACACCTGCCTCCGCGGCGGTGAGGCGGCGGTTCCGTACGCCGGGACGGCAGACGGAGTAGAGGGAGACCCGTCCGCAGGTCCAGAGGGCGGGGCCGGCACTGGCCGCTGGGGTTCCGCCCCGTTACTGCGGGTGCCCAAGTTGGCGATGACGTGTTCCAGCTGGCGGCTCCGAAAGTCACGCTCACCCTCCAGCTTGGCGACGCGCTTTCGCAACCACCCGTTCTCCAGCCTGCGCTCTTCTTCCTGTTCAGGTGCCACTGTAGCACGCTGGCTACACCTGGGACAGACGGAGACGTACCACTCGTTTATTAATAAAAAACATAAACAGCAACGCTCTTGTGCAGGAAAAAATAATAAAGTTGATAATAATAACAATAATAATAATAAAGCTTGGGGGTTCCTCCGGCGTGGACACTGCATGCTCTGCTCTGAGCGTGCACACCTCCGTGTCTCTCTCTTGGTATGTAAGACAAACACATGTTAAACAACTCCCAGCCGAGTTGGATCAATCAGCGCCCATGGGTCTGATCAAGGCCAACTTGGAACAGCCTCACCGGTGCGGGATGAAGCTAGTGCTGCACCTGCAGACCGTGGCCTAACCACGGCCCGTCGTCCGCCACAGTGGAGTCATTTCGAAGGGCTACCAGGGATCAGGGCATGAGCGGGACCACTCGGGAGGTTGACCCGACCTCAGGACAGAAGAGCGGAGCTGCTCTCAGGGACAGGAAGCTGCGCCTCAGAATCTAGTGACAACGACTGTTCAGGGGCTAGAGACAGCTGCAGTTCAGGGGCTTAAGACAGACCAGATGCTGTTGGGACTGCAGGAAAACAGACAGGCACAGGCTGGATATCAGCACGGGCGACCAACGGCTCTGGAACAGGAACGGGCTGAGCCCCGGCAGCGGAGGCCAACAGCCTGGGCACAGGAGTGGACTGCGCTTCGGCAGGGGAGACTGGAGTGACAGGCTCGGGAGAAACGGGATGCTAGGGAGACCCCCGGGCACCCCTCCGGGTAAAATGACAAGGCATGACCTCCAGAAAGGGGACTGCTGGGGATCTTCAGGGGTAGGAACAGGACAGTGAGTAGCGGGCTAGCCGGCTTAGGACTGGGGGCTAGGCTAAATTTAGGACGGGACTCCAGGGTCACAAACCCGACTAACTGACGGACATGCAGGCGGGGGGCGAGCAGTCCGGAGTGGCTTAAGGAAGTGTTCAGGCCGGGAAACCTGCTGGCGGCTAGCAGGCCCAAAGCTAGCAAACTGGCAGCTAGCAGGCCCAAAGCTAGCGGACTGATGGCTAGCAGGCTGGTGTCTCGCAGACCCAAAGCTAGCGAACAGGTGGCTAGCAGGCCTAAAGCTAGCAGACTGGCAGCTAGCAGGCCCAAAGCTAGCAGACAGGTGGCTAGCAGGCCGGTGTCTAGCGGACCCAAAGCTGAATTAAGACTGAATTAAGCAATTATATTTGTTTCGTAATGTATTTTAGCTTCAATAATGTGTTTCAGTGAAATGTCTGTTTTGTATCAGGGGATAGAATAGATTGAAGAAGATTCCTTCCTGGCTTGCCAACTGTAGCTGGAGTGTTTTCTGCCTCCTATACTGTTACCCCCAGTGTAAAAACGATCAAATGGTCTGGTTTCTTTGGAAATACAAGTAGAAGGATACAAGGCAGTTGGCTCTTACTTTAGAGTACGTTAGAGTGGTTTAACATGGACTGAAAGGATACTTATGATTGTCCCAAAAAACATCTAATATAGGCAGACAAATATGATATTAAGTTTTCTTACCAGTTGAAATACAGTGCCAACTACTACTTTGTCACCAATAAGTACATACCACGTAGACCAACCGAATGGTGTATTCATTGCATTTGGCATAATCTGCCTTCATTTTTTTTAAATTACATTTAATTAAAGTTTTTATTACCCTTACTTTATTGATGTGATTTGATATTTCCATTGCTCAGGAATAGTGGCTGTTGTGAACTCACTTTACATCATATTTCATGGTCCACATTCTGCTCCAAACCCAAGAAAGTCTAAAATGACAGAAGGTGTCTTCACTCTGCCCCACGACAGCTACTGTAGTCCCAGGATTCGTTTAGACAAGAAAGCTAGAGGCCTCTCTTCTGAGAATAAAACTCAAGGAAAAGAACAACTCTTGAGTGTTCTTGAGTGCTGTATTTAATTCTCTGTTACTGTCACTTGTTTCATCCTGATGTGTGGATTTTTAAGGACCGAGGACTTCAGCACTTTTCATATTTCAATTGTCACACGTCACGATGTAACGCAAAAGGACAATGGTTTCATATTCCAAAGAACTCAACCCTTAACTAGTAAACCAAACACCTGTTGGAGAACAGTTAGGCATCTTACAGACAAGTTTATAGGGACCAAATTTAATTTCCACCTATGTATACGGTCACTTATAAGGGCTCATATTAGACTTGAATGTTTGTCTAGTCTGTATATTTAAATTATGGCCCATCTCCAGTATCCTTTGCAAGTTTTCTGGTTGAAATACCTCGATTTCAAGATCACTGCCATATATGTTGGACATAACTTTTTAATGCATTTCAAGCCCCTATTGAAAATGTACTCTCCAAAAAGCAGTGAGATTATTCCAGCCGATGTGCCCATTCACCATGAAATGAATAAAACCATTCCTTCTCCCTCGTTCTGCCTCTTTGCGGCTGAGCGGCCGCGGCATTTTGACAAGTCTATTGAGCGAATAAACTGCACAGGTGGACAAATCCAAGTTCGGAAAGTAAAAATTCCACTCCGGGATTTGGAGTCAACCATGTGGATGTTGGAATGAAAAAATGTATACCGCACACTCAATGTACAGTAGCTGCATATGGTTCGTTATTCACCAACGTTTCGACAGGTTTGTCTTCATCAGGGTCGGTAAGACAAACCGGTCGAAACGTTGGGTGCGGTGTGCGCTATACATTTTTTCTTATTTGAATTTGCCACCAGTACCAGCACCTCATATAGACTGGTGTGCGTCTACCTACTTTCTTATTTATTTAATTGTTGTTCATGGATCATTTACTAACCAAAATTGTCTGGAGGTGAACTTCCACTGTATTATTCGTGTTTAGTAAAAATAAAGGACAAACGCCGCCAGACGGTATGTAAATTTGTCCGCTCGAGAGCAGAAGCGTTTTGACAGTTTCTGTGAATCCTTTGTTCCCGGGCAGAGGAAAGGACACCTTTTATCAATCTGACTAATACAGAGGAAAAGTGTGGAACTTTTCACTCTTCTCTCCTCTCTCGGTGGAACGCAGTAATAATTTGTTTTCTGTTGCTGTGGAAACCGCAACTGGATAGAATACTGATTTAAGAGTGCTTCCCAGTGCTGTACCTTTCATTAATGACACAAAGCAATGTAATTACGTTCCAATAGCGTTTTTAGGTACACGATACAGAGCCACAAGGGATGATTTTTTTGAGTTTTATTGAATTTTACAATGAATTCATGAGCAAATACATCGGCAGTGAGTGCCCTAGATTTAGCCGTTGGATCATTCAGACCTTCAGCTAACCCCGGCTTCTTTGTTATCATTTTCTATACCTGGAATCCATGTATTGTCTACAGTGGTATTACAATAGAATTCATTTTTGCCTAGTCACAGTCGAATTAGAGTCACCCCCATGTGGTCTCTTATTTGGATCCCTCCCTGACTCTGCCACTCCAGGACTGTGGCTGGTTACATGTATTTAAACTTGCTCAATGAGCAATTATGCTTTAATTCCACCAGGGAGAATCAGCCGTCCGGACTTAATCACATATCCAATATTTAGACTTACTGAGAAATTCCAGGAGTATTATTTCCAATTACATTATGCTGATAGTTTCACAGTTTCTACTAGATTGATTGGATGGAGATGAGCACATTAGAGAGCAACAACGACATCTTAAAAAATATTTTATAAATGGGTTAGGGTTTTCTTTTAGAAGATTGTAGAAGTATTGTGCAAGGGGGTTGACTTTAACCTTTAGTGTTATTGTGTTCTGAAGTGCACCACTGATCCTCTTAGGTCAAGGTTGACTCTATGAGGCTCCAATAAGCTGCATGGTCAGTCAGAAAATGTAATATATGGATCTTGTACATTGCAGTCTACCAAGCCTTTTGCCACCAGTCTTTAAAAAACTCTGATGGAGTTTTTTTCTTCCATAGCCTGAAGGTGAAAAGTTGGAAGCGGCAATTTGTGTGCCTTGATTGTAATAAAAACCGACAAGGAAATCAGAGGAAATTCCAAAGAAAATTTGAAACTGCACACGCTTGACAAAGATAGATCGAGTTTCATCGTTTCACTTTCTTCTTGACCTCACATTGCAAAATGGAGTAAAAAATAAAGAAGCTATTTTGATCTTTATCCAAAAGGATCCGCTACTCCTAGACACATGAATTAGGAGGAAAAATTATGTCACGATTGGACATAATTTGATGTGTACTGCGAGGGTTATATCAGGTATTGTAGGCACTTAATGCCTAATACTTATATTATTTTAGAAGTATAAATGTCAATGTGATACTTTCACTTTTACTATGTGGGTATGTGATGAGACCAGTTCAACCGTATTTAAACCATATTTAAATCTATTTCTTCTCCAACAGCTTGTCCTCTCTTTTTATCTCCCCCCACCCCCCATTTTAATTAGGGGAGACAGTGAATCGCAGTTGTCGTATCGCAGCTATTAGCTTTGTCCGGCACCTGAAGTGTCTTGTCGACCCTTCAGCAGAACTCGTCTAACTCCTCCGTCTGTCTAACTCCATGTCTGTGTGAGCAGAGATCCATAGAAGATGGAAGTGCGTCCAGGGACCCGTTTGAAACACGTTCAAGCCCATTTACCTTTGTCTGATCTGGCTGACACGGTGTGTTAAAGAGGTTAATTCTGTCAAAATTAGTTATTTCGGCGGAATGCAAAGTGTAAATCAGTCACATTCAATAAGAATATGCCAAACGTCTTGTTTTTCCACATTCATTTAATCCTCAGTAATTATTTTCAGTTCAGTTGTGAATCCGACCAGAGATGTCCATGCTGCGGCTCTGCATCAGGTAGCATCATTATGGGACGTGTCGCTGTATGCCCATGCCACCAATCAGACATGAGCATAAATCGATATGTATTGAAGGTCTTAGAGGGAAGGTTCATTTCAACCAGCTGGTGAAGCTCCACCTCAACTCGACTAGATCTGTTCTGTCTGAGCTATCCTCTCCACTCTCCTCCTCTCCTCTCCTCCCTCCCCCCTTCTCTTCTCTCCTTTCTACATTTCAGTCATATCAGTCATGTTGGAGGAAGCGATCTTGAAATGAGTGACAGTATCAATGGCGGTGTTGTTATTACCCCGGGAGTCGGTCCCACATTGTTCTACCTCTCTTCGCTCCTTCACTCCCTCCACCGGGAGAGAAAACCTGTTCCGCTTTGGTTGTCGCCGACAGGGCATCAGATTAAAACATTGAGGATATTAAACGATAATACGCGACCTGCATGTGATTCTTTATTTTTTTAAGGATAGCTCACGTTTCTCCCAGAAGGAATACACAATACCCAATCTTTCCTTTCGGCAGTATTTTGCTATAATTTGGATAATAACATTGACTTGGTAAAGAATATCAATCTGAACAGGGCTGCCGTTTCGGTTAATGTGTGAAAGTAAAATTTTATCTCTCCATCCAAAGATGAGTGAGAATTAGACTTTACCTCGGGCAGATTTATTTCCCAAATCCTTCCACTCTCATTACATCGACAGCATCGATCGCACGTACTGAGCCTCAACAAGGAACAGTTGGACGGGAACATTCAAAGAGACAACGTTGTTTTTTGTTTTGTTGTTAGATGTCCTCCTCCGTCCATTCACTTCCAACTGAAACAAATGACAGGAATCCTGCTCCCCCCATCTCTCTCTCTCTCTCTCTCTCTCTCTCTCTCTCTCTCCTTTTCTTTTTTTCAAATTCTTCAAATTCTCTTTTCATTCTGAGAAGATACTGTAATACCTTGTTAGCTCACGTGGAACGAGTATGTATATTAATGCATAGAGCGAGGGGATGAAAAGACACGTGTCCTACCAATAAGCAAACCTGGTTTCAAAATGAGGCGAGTCATTGTCTGTGTGTGTGTGTGTGTGTGTATGTGTGTATGTGTGCGTGTGTGTGTGTGTGTTGGTCACATTTAGAAAAGTTATTCAATCCAGGGTGAATGTCTGAGGAGTCTCATTAAAAGTCTATGAGAGTTGGAGAATTGGAGGAGATTGAACACATTGATTTGAAAGAGTACAATGGATTTTCTACACCAACATTTAGGCAGGTTATTCCAAAGTCTAGGGACCCTCATAGCAAAGGCCCGATCGCCTTTTATCTTCAGTCTAGACTTCGGACCGGCCAGAAGGGCCCTGCCCGAGGATCTTAGGCTGCACTCCGGCTCATATGGGGCTAAAAGATCTGTGATGTAGGAAGGGGCTAGTCGGAACCACACTTTAAAAGTAATCAGTAAAATCTTGAAATAAATTCTAAAACTAATGGGTAACCAATGAAGGGAGGCTAAAATTGGTGTAATGTGCTCTGCTCTTCTGGTTTTAGTTAAGAGCCTGGCTGCTGCGTTCTGTACTAATTGGAGACGGGAAAGGCTTTTCTTTTTGAGGCCGGAGTATATTGTATTGTAGTCATCCAGACGAGATGAAATAAAAGCGTGGATGACTTTTTCTAGATCAGCAGGAGTTAGAAAATACTTAATTTTAGAGATGTTTCTTAGCTGGTAAAAACAGGACTGGACAACCTTATTTACCTGTGTATTAAAACTAAGATCACTGTTTAAAATCACTCCTAAATTTCTGGCTGTAGGCTGTATGTTAGCAACTAAATCACCAAGATTATGTTGAATTATTGTAGTGGAAGATGGAGGGCCAAATAAAATGACTTTCTGATTTGCTGTTATTTAACTGTAAAACATTTGAGCCATCCAACAGTGCAAATCATCTAAACATGCTTTAAGAGTCATTTGGCAACCAGTGTCCTGAGAATTAATGGGCAGGTACAGTTGTGTATCATCTGCATAACAGTGGAAATTTATATTGTGTTTACGGATAATGTGGCCTAATGGAAGCATGTAGAGTAAGAATAATATGAGGCCGAGAATAGAGCCTTGTGGCACACCGTACTTCATCTGTGCCGAGGTGGAAACGGAATTACCTAAACTAACTGAAAACTGTCTGATAAA
Source organism: Cyttopsis rosea (assembly GCA_900302355.1). Classification (NCBI taxonomy): domain Eukaryota; kingdom Metazoa; phylum Chordata; class Actinopteri; order Zeiformes; family Parazenidae; genus Cyttopsis; species Cyttopsis rosea. The sequence goes on from OMKR01073543.1 coordinate 20,040, forward strand.
TAAGAGGAAAACCACTTATGAGCAGAGCCTGATATGCCAACGGAACTTCTAAGGCGGTCAATGAGGATGGCTTGGTCAATTTTGTCAAATGCAGCACTAAGATCAAGGAGAATTAAAATGGAGCATTGTCCTGCATCAACTGCTAAATGAAGATCATTTCTGACTTTCAGTAGAGCCGTTTGTGTGCTGTGGCATGGCCGAAAACCTGATTGGAATTTTTCAAATAGGTTATTAGTGTTCAAGTAGTCACTAAGCTGTATATACACAACTTTCTCGAAAACTTTGAAGAAGAATGGGAGTTAGATGGCTCTAAAATTGTTAAGAACTGAGGGGTCCAGATTGGGTTTGTTTAAGAAGCGGTTGGATGAGGGCATGCTTAATGTCAGGTGGTACTTAACCAGTGGTGAGGGAACAATTAATAATGGACAAAATGCTAGGGCCAACTGAATCCATGACTTCTTTAAGCAGTATTGTGGAGACAGTATCTAGGGTGCAGGAAGAGGATTTCATGTGTAATATGTCTGTGAGGGTTTCTGAAGTTACAGGAACAAATGCATCCATTTTAGCCTCCATATGGAAGGTAACACAGAGGTCATGTGCAGGTGGGATTATTTGACCCCAGATATCTTAAATTTTCATAGTAAAGAATAAAATAAACTTTTCACAGAATGATTCATAACTGTGCTAGAGGGAATGTTTACACTATCAATGGCGTTAAACAGTATTCCTGGGTTGTCGGTATTCTCAGAGATTAGTTTGGAGAAATACTGTGCTCGTGCACCCTTAAATACAGCATTATATTCCTTCATAAGATCTTTCATACGAGTATAAAACACATTTAGGGTGAAGGCTTTCCATTTCCTTTCCACCTTTCTCCATTCCCTCTTTACTGAACGGATCTCAGGATCATTGAGCCATTTTACTGATGCTTTTTTCTTGTTCAGTATCTAGGGTGACATGACAGAGGACATTAAATCTGTTTAGCAAGTCAGTCAGTTCTGATGAGAGGGAACGGAGGGAGTAGGAGAAGCAAGGGATACATCAGAGAATTTCTCAGCAGTCAAGGAGTTAATGGTGCGGGAGCGAATGGGGGAAGACATGATCTTGGGTGGGAGAGGGCATAACATTTCAAAGCTGATGCTAGAACGATCAGAGATACCTTATCCAAAACCTCAAGGTTCGGAAGACTCAGACCATGAATCAATACAAGGTTAAGAGTATGGCCTTGATTATGTGTAGGCCCAGTGACATGAACTGTCAGGTTAAAATACTCCAATCGGTTTATAAATTCTTGGGCAAAAACATTATCAGGGCAGCACATGTGAATATTGAAATCTCAGAGAATGAGGACTCTATCATGATTGGGCATTATTATTGAAAGTAGTTCTGAGAATTCATCAATAAATTTCGAGTTAGGCTTAGGAGGCCGGTAGACTACACAGAAGATGGGATGAGGCTTGTTTCTAAGGCTAAGTGCAAGGAGCTCAAAGGAGGAGAAGACACAACATGACACTGGGTTACACACAAGTCTATCTCTGTGAATGACAGTTACACTCCCTGGCCAGAGGGTCTAGGGTTCTGGAGGTAATAAAAACCAGGGGGCGTGGTCTAAGCCTGGTTTCTGTCAACATTAGGAAGTCCAGATTACTTGAGATGATTAAATCATTGATTTATTTGGAGCAGTATAAGAGTTTGTGTTTCTACAAATGAGGTTTGAGTGGTTACGGTAGGAGATTACAGTAGGGCAAGCGGACAGTATCTCTGGGGCAGAGATTCTTACCTCGATGGCTGGAGAAGGGCAATAGACAGTGAACAGGGAGGTCTGGGCGTAATAACAATGGGAATGCTATTTCTATAGGTAACATCAGGAAGCACCAGACCAACCTTATATCAGCTTATCGTAGAACTCAATGCAAGGTCAAGGTTAAAAGAAAAAGTTTTGTACCTGACCTGTTTAAGTGGTGACCATCTCTTTAACCAGACATGAAGCTGAGAAATGCGGCTGAAATCCATGTCACTGAAGCAGGGAGAGGGGATTGGTCCAGATATCATAATTTTCGTTTTTGTTTTCAATGTGGTGGTGATAAGGTCTATAAAATCAGATTTCAGTTGTTCCGATTTTTCTAAACGGAAATCATTAGAGCTGACGTGAAGAATCATTTTGGAGGCAGAACAATGATCGTGGGCAATTGACAGGATAACAGTCAATGTCGCGCACCAATGTTCCACTGTAACAAAAAGAGATTTTGATGCCGAACCATTGACAAGCCCACAAGTGTGGATGGAGGAACAGATGGAGGTGGGTGTCGGGGCTGTTCGCGAGCAATCCTACGCCGCGGGGCAGATGAAATCCAGGATCTAGGTTTATTAAGAGCCAGCCGATCCGGGGAGGTGCGTCTCGCGGCAGAGCGCGGGGAAGCTAGTAACGCAGGGGATGATGGAGGATGGAGGCGGTCAGCCCGGGAGGTGTCGTCCAGTTTGTCCAAGTTGACAAACCTGTTGTCTGTCTGTAGGACCCAAGGTGGAGAAGGACGGGAAAGTCGTCTGCCACGGCAATTCCTCCCGCGAGCCGACGCATTAACATTCACACTCACACGCATTGAGCTTATATCACACTTTAGTGCATTCCCAGTGGTGTAACAAGACGGTGATAGGCCCCAGTGCAAGTATCTTTTGCCACTCTAGGTGTTCTGTTGACGCCCTTGTGCATTCCGCATTATAAGAACCACAAAGTTTATGGCATCGTATTTCTTACGCTACTACACATAGCAGTTGATATTTAAATAGGTTATTCTGGAAATACAGATTTTAAACATTCAATGGAATAGTTTGTATTTCAATTACTGTATTGACAACCTTTAACATATAGAATGATGGATGAAACAGCTCACATCTTATTTATTCAATCCTATTGTCACTTTTCTGACATTCTTGAAATTGAGTTTTGAGTTTCTCTTCTAATTCTGAAGGATGTTATTAATGTGACAAATGGTGAAGATCAGCCTCCATCAGCAGTGAATATTAATACTTCACCGTCTCCACATGGCGGCTTCATGATTGTCAGCAGCTTCTGTCAGTTAATATGCACGTCACTCATGTATAATAATAAATAGAAAACCAGACAAATGTTGTAAATAACCTGTTATTAAATAGAGGCGTTATCAAGATTCTCTCCAGTCATCATTTCCTCCACTACTTTTCTATCCAAAGTGAGTTATTGTGAATGTGCTGCACAATTTATGAATGTAATGTCCACAAATAGCACTATTTATCAAATATATTCATGCATAAAAGTAGAAGATAAAGGTTTAGAATTAAAAATCTCCTAATGTTGAGTTAAGTCTCTTTTCATCAAATTGAAAAACTATTAGGCTGATAACTGCATATTTTCAACAGCCTCTTCAATCTAAAATTCATTGCAACCAAGTTCACCCATCCACCGAATATTTCTGTATATACTAAAAGGCACAGGGCTGGTAGTTTTATACAAGGACCATTTAACAACATTATATTAAAGCTAAAGTGCTATGTGACCCAAAACCAGTTTAATCTGTTTCTCCTTCTTAACGATGGAAGGACTGAGATCAGAGTAAAATGGAGACTCATTATTGTTAAATTACTGGCCTGGTTCTGTGGGACAGTTTCTTCTGACTACTATTTTTACACATCAAGACTTTATGTACTACTGCTATTGGTCGTTCATTCTATTCATAGAGCAAGGAGAACAGAGAAGGACAGCAATATAGAAGAGAGTAGGAGAGAAGGATAGATTCTGTGAGTTGATTCAGCCCAGACTTAACTTGCTGTGTGGCTAGAATTAGTTTCTTATTTGAGGAAGACTCAGTGACCCAACGAACCACAATGAAGTGGAACTACAGTTGGCAAGTTCATTATAATGTTGTCTTCTTTGATTTTAGAACAGGTCAATTGGAGTTATTCTTTAAGATTTTTGGTCTTTACAAACCGTATCCTTATTACAGTAGGTCTGAGGTCTATTTTAACTCGATTCTCTTTATCTCTCTCTTTCTCCCCCGGTTTCTGCTCCATCCTGGACCTCCATCCATTGCTCTGGAAACAGGTAAAACACAACCACTTCTCATTGTTATGTGGTGTTGATGTGTGATCTTGTGCTGAGTCAGTCCACTAGGATCCAGTCTTTTTCTGGACATTGTGGTATGATACACTCCTGCTATTCATCTCCATGTTGGCATTAAAAGTCCAACTCCAGTAGGTCTGAACACCTTGAGAACAAACATTTACAGGATATGACCATGAGTGTGTGTGTGTGTGTGTGTGTGCAGACAGAAGCAGACAGAGCAGAGAAGACAGGGCTTAGAGACACAGCGAGACACGGCTGAGATGGTGGCTGGACATGGTTTGGTTCAGAGAGGAGGCGAGGAGACATGGAGGAAGAAGAGGAGCTAATGAGTCTGTAGAGAGTCGAGGGGAGAACCCTCAGCAGAACAGATGAAGTCAGTCCAGGTTTCCGTTCAGTCCATTCATCAGATGTAACGAGGGAGAGAGAGAACAAAAGGAGAGAGAAGAGAGGGATTGGACCGGAGAGACCGTGCTCCAGTGTGCTTTCATTGCTTTTATTGGTCTAACCTTTCTCATGTCAGATATTACAGTGATCTGATCTTCCCAAATATGTACTGTCTGCATTTCCTCTCCCTGGATGTCAGGGTCTGCTAGACATGTGAACACGGGGAACACACAGACCTTAGAATCTGGTTGTCGATAATGTCACTAGTGGACCCATAGGGGAAGTCATTCCCATGAGACGTTCAGCTGAGATTGGATTTTTGTGAAGCTATTTAGCATCTGTCTGACATTTGTCATTTTAAACCACGGTTCACATCACGTTCCTTTTTAAGAAAGTTTAAAAAAAATTGCAGCGGAGGTCTGCAAATGTTGTGGATCAATGCCAGTTAGTCAGTCCGCTGTTACCTCGACAGCTGCTGAGATTTCAAGCTCTCAAAACCGGCTGTCCGCATCGTACTCTCTGTTTAGGAGGAAGCGCCCTTCATCCCCGGACCTGCCAATCTCCGCTCACTTGCCTGCACCATGAACTACGCTGCTTATATCCCTGAACCGGTTTCATTTTAGTTTGCAGAAACATGAACATTCAGCTGCCGAACGACCAGCGTTGCAAGACCCCTCTGCTACGAAGGCTAAGAAGCCTCATTGAGGAGGAGCAGTGATGTTTGGCGATGGTGTAGTTCCTATGGCTTCCATCAGGGGGCTTATTTGTCGCTAATTGTTGTTACTGATTGCGCAGTTAAAGTAATTGTCCATCAGGTGAAAGATGTCAAATAAAAGCAATGCAAATGAAAGTCATTTGGCTAAGTGGAGGATGAGCTGCCGATTGGGCTGACACTTAATTGGATGATTTGATTGAAGTGCTGTTTGGTATTAATACACTTTCTTCTACGTTCATGATGTAGCCCTCCCAACCACCTTGCTCATTTACATAAAGAGGAGTCATTACTGAAAAGCCTGGGAGGAGCTATGGTGGGATGTACCAATATTATGCCCGTTATCTAGGTTCTCACTAGGGCCACTAGGAGGCCTCAGGTAGCCACATATATGCCAAATTGTAGCTATAATGCAGAATGAACACAATGCCCCATGCAACAAAATCATTTGCTCTTGAGCCCCCGCTCAGATTACTTGCACTCAGAGATAAAGATATCACAGCAATAATGCACAGACCACATATAGTCACTTTAACTATAACAGAGTGTGTATTTATTTAACACCAAACACACACACACACGCGGAGCAGCAAGCAACAATCCAAATACAATAAAATAAAAAATTTTCAGAAATATTTTCAGTTCATAAAGTCTATGGTACCATCGTCGGAGCGGTTGTTGGAGCTCGTATGAATCCTCGCATTGTTACTCACAGGACTCTCTACTTCACGAGGCAAACCGTTCTCCGAGAAAAGAAGAAGCCGTCCAGGTCCTACGTTGTCCTCTCCACAGCGTGTAGGTATCCACTTGTCCCACATGCAGCACCAGCTTCCACTCACAGGGAACGATACAAAACACACGCTAACAAACTCAATACAATATTATATACTTTGAAAACTAAGAAGACAACAAATCGCAGCACTAAACTGTTTTCTTCCAAGTGTCCATGTGCTGACGCCCGGTGGCTACCTTAGCCGCATTAGCCACGCTGGTTCCTGGTTCACTCCACTTGTTTGCGTACGTCCCAAAAGGTCCACGTTTTTTCCTCCGGGATAAAGTTAACACACTCACTAACGTTAACTTCATTTCTAATTTATTTATTTATTTAACAACTTCCAAACAATACGTTTAAATGAGCTTATGCAAATGAAATTATATTTTTAGGGGCACTACACTCTCCCCTCTCCCCCCACAAAAAACGTTGTGTCCTCATGACAAGATTGAAAAATAAACCTGTGTCACCACACAGTACTTCCACTGAATACTAAAAAAAAGAACAATATTATACAAATTGTCAGTTCTTTCTTTGTCTTTCCCCAAACATACACTTCTACACACTAACCTATCCACCTAAAAAGTGTGGAATAGTGTGGTAGACGGGGAAACGGACTCCTTGCGGACTATTACAGGGTTAGCTGTGTGTGTGTCCTAATAACCACTGAAGACGGGATCCCAAGTAAGTCATAGGTCAACCTTTCAGGGGCTCTACTCTGTCTATGAGGCCTTGTTGTCTTTTCTTGTCTACCCTGTGTCCTGTGTTCCTGACTTTCTTCTCCAAGCTCTTCCAGTTCAAGAACTTAATCCTCAGGTGTCTCTTCCGTGTGTGATATACATTCCACTGATGCATCCGCTTCTGAAATCACCGCAGGCATTTCAACGTCCAAATCCAAACTGAACGGTTCGGCATGCTCCTCGATGTCTGACTCAACACGCCTCATCTGATGTGGAGTATGGTAGTCGTACCACATGCCATCTCATCATCATCATCAGTATGAGATTCGACTCCCTTTTCCTTGTCAGGGCTTATGTCATTAGGAGGACAAGTGGAGTCTGTTTTCTTTGCTTTACCCCTCAGACTATTTCTCCTTTGAGGCTTTGGCAAACTCTCTGGTTCCAAGTGTACTTCCTATCCCAAAGGCAGCAGATGGTTTCGATGAAGAACTTTCATGGGACCATTTCCACTCTCTCTGAGTCTGAACACTGGCAGATCTGGCGTCTGGCTCACCACGATATACTCAATGGTGTTCCAACGGTCAGCTATCTTGTGCTTTCCCTGCAGTCCAAGATTCCTGAAGTTTCCTGAAGATTCCTGAATTCCTTGAAGTTCACGCCTCATGTCTTTCACATATCACATAGGATTTCATGGAGGATCCATCACTTGAGACCCCAAAACACAAGTCTATGAGCATCCGAGCTTCACGTCCGAACATGAGAAAATAGGGAGAATAGCCAGTGGATTCATTTTGTGTGCAGTTGTATGCATGGACAAGTGACTGATATGTTGGCTCCATTTGCTCTTCTTCACACGATCAAGTGTCCCAAGCATTTCCAGCAGCGTTATATTGAAGTGGTCGGGTTGGGGATCACCTTGAGTGTGGTAGGGAGTGGTCCTCAACTTCTTCAACAACAGTTGCCGGCAACAGTACTGGCAAACTGGTTTGTTAGGTGGATGTGAAACTCTAGAGACGGTGGTGTCTTGAAGTTTCAGCTTCTCCCACTCCTGAAGCAACAGAGGGATGTCAGCATGCTTCTCCTTGATGGCTTTGTTCACATTGTTTTTATGGACAGCTTTCCATACTTCCCCAATACATGGGTCTTCTTGCTGCGATCGAGCAATTTCTGCTGAGCTCATCTTCGGCAGCTGTTGAGTGCTGATGAAGGATAAATTGCAGTAGGCTTCTGGTACAGCATTCTGAGAAGTGTCAAATAGATCAATGGCCCTGTGTGTGGCCGTGAACGATTCAGGTGGACAACATGAGTGGTATGACACATGGCTTGAACATTCGTAGCAGGAATACTCTCTCCTTCTGAGAAGAACTACCTGACCCATTAGCTGGAGTTCCTCACGCTAAAGTGGGCAGTTGTTGACAAACAACTTTACTCTGTGAAGTTTGAAGTACAGACAGACAATAATTTGTTGACCTATGTGCTCACTTCTGCAAGCTAGATGCTGCAGGTTGTCGTTGGCTGGCTGCCCTGTCCACGTATGATTTTAGCCTAAAGTACAGACCAGGAAAGCAGAATATCGATGCTGATGCATTGTCTTGGCGGCCTCACTCCAGCGTAATGGTTCCCTGCAGATGGAAGCTGGATTGCTCCTGCGTGCTGCATGTGGGAGAAGTGGATATCTACTGTACATGCTGTGGACAACGTGGGACCTAGATGGCTTTTTCTTTTCTCGGAGGACTGTTTGCTTCGTGAAGTACAGAGTACTGTGAGTAACAAACACTGATTTTGGGCATTCATATAAGCTCCAATAAGCACGCCAATGATGGTACCATAGACTTTATGAATTAAAGATAACCTGGGGTATTTTATTTTATTTTATTTGGATTGTTGCTTGCTGCTCCGTGATGAGGCACGAGTGTGTGTTTGGTGTTTAATAAATACACACTCTGTTATAGTTAAAGTGAATATATGTGGTCTGTGCATTATTGATGTGATATCTTTATCTCTGAGTGTAAGTAATCTGAGTGGGGGCTCAAGAGAAATGTTTTGCTGCATGGGCGATTGTGTTCATTCTGCTGTAGTTACAATTTGGCATTTGTGACAAAAATGAGATTATAGCAGATTTATGTTCCTGAAGTTGTTTTCTATCTCTCAACTTATTTTCAAAACTGAGTTTGATTTCTAAATATTAGATAAATATTAAAATGTCGAGGCTATTTGCTCTCCACCAGCAATTTACAGGGGAAATAAAGTTACTCACCCATTGTTGCACTCGAACAACAACGCGAATAGCGATCTTAGTTGGTGAAACATGCAGATCAAGATAATCCTTCCATATTCTGTGTGAAGTCAGAATGTGAAGCCGTTTTAATAAAATAACATTAGAAATTGCATCTACTCGTAAACGACAACATTGGCTCTTCTTCATGTGTCAAAAAATGTTGGGGTGATGCCGAGAGAGGAGATGAAGAAGAACCGCTGAGTTCACTTCCTTAACCAATCGCTAAAGAAACAACAAATAAAAGCAAGAAGCAAGAAATTTTACTTCTCCATGAAAACATATAATCTCTGTGTTGTTATGGATAACAAGAAGAGGTGGCAAATTCCGAGAATGCAAATGGCAGGGTCCTCCCAGCCATTCATTCTGCATAGGTTATTACATAGGTGATGATGTGCACAATCTGAAACGGGCTACTTTCTTAAAACTATCATTGTTATAAAACAATAAAGGCAGGAAATGGGAATGTTTAGAAGTTACAGAATAATAGAGTGGGCATGCTAGTATAGTGAGCATGAAAATTACTGAAAAAATATTTTTAATCAAAGGATTAACTAGAATTATGCATTTTCCAATATTTTTTCTAAATTAATTAATAATAAACATTATTTCAGTAAAACACATTCAACATTATCTCATTGAAAGAGTACGGCACTATCCAAATTTAACCATTTAAAGCACTAATTGTGTTTCTAAATGTGTGTTTTGTGCTGCAAAAGTCTGCAAATGCGTTCTAAAACTTTAAGGGCTGATTTCTCAGAATTTCTTAATCTTTAATAAGCCACAGCTTCCAGAATATTTGCTTGATTCCACAAGCGACACCTTGTTTTGAAGCTCTGATTCTACCCTTTCATATCATGTCAATAAACAAAAATGTCAAATTTCGAAATGTGACCCTAAAGTATGCGGTGAGTCACATTGAAGTGGCTACCTGAGGCCTTCCTAGTGGCCCTAGTGAGAACCTAGATAACGGCATATTATTGGTACATCCCACCATAGCTCCTCCCAGGCTGTTCAGTAATTAGCTTGTCCAGGATACAGTTTACACACTCACAAACGTTAAACTTAATTTCTAATTTATTTAAGCACAGTTACAGTCTGACTTATTCCTTTTCTTTACTCTCCCCACTTCGCGAGCCTCCGTCTCTCTCCACACTCCTCGTTCCACTTTGCCCCTTGTGTTCGACCCGGAAGAGAACCCCGGAGCTCACTTGAAGCCCTCTGATTGGAACAAATTTGCTGCATAATGATATCACCCCTGTGATCGGACAATTTACTGCAGTTTGTTATCCTGTATATTTTTAACCCTTTAACTACTGATACCTCAAATTGACAACACAGCATACATTTAAATGAACTTATGCAAATTGAATTATATATTTTTAGGGGCACTACAATGGAACAATGCAATAAGAATATAAATCAGAAGACTGTGTCCCCAATAAACATTATGTGGATTGTGTGAACAATAGACTCCAGACATAGTGACAAGCATTATTTGATGTTGTCTTAATGAATTTATAGATGATGTTTCTGCTGCGTCCAGCCTGGTTTTCAGTCTGAAGACCTGGATGTGTGTGTGTGTGTTAAATGTATTTTAAAGCCACGAAACGAAACTGATTTCTATTCTATTCTCCTCCCCGTCAGGATAAAGGTTAAGATATTATCTTTGATATTTCAGCTCAAACCGGAAGCCTTTAATGTTGACAGAGCAACTCTCGGCGCTGACTGACCTCTGGGAACCGACATGGACAGAAACTAAATGATCCTCTGTTTAACCATGAGAAAGAAGAAAAACAACTCTTTTATAATTCACTATAATTCTTTATAAAGATTAGAATGTCAATAGAATGCATTTTTGCAGTGCGTATTTGGATTTGGTCTATTCCTATTGTGTATTGTATTCCTATGTGATCAGTGCTTTTCTTACAGTTGAGATTCATTAGCCTGGCATCGCCAGATCATCGCAAATGCGTATCTGTCTGGAATCTCTCCGTTCATTTTCCATTTCCACGGGGCGTTACCAATGGGCGCGCACCAAAATGTCTCTGGACACAATTGGATAGACCTACAACCAATCAGAGTAACAAAATGCGTGATGTAGGCTGCATACCCGCTGGTTAGCCGGTTGGCGCTAGAAACCCGCACCAATTGGATAGACCTACAACCAATCAGAGCAACGACACGTGGGACGCAAGCGTTGAGCGACGGAAAATGGCGACTGTGATTGGTGATTGGAAATCTATTTGAATGGGAGGGTGGCCAGACCAATCTGCCATAGCAAATGAATCATGAGCTCACAGATTGGTTTGGTTCCGAGGCTCAGGAAATTGAGACGTTGACTTTCCGAATTCAAAATAACAATATATGTTCTGTTCTTTCATTGAAGCTGAGCTAATGTTTACCGATATGGAGGAAAACCAAATAAAGCCTGAAAATAGTCAAATTTTATTCCATCGACTCCATCCCCAGAAAAATGTGGTCAACCAGGGACCACAATCCATCCAATCGGAGGCTCTGAGGCTTCAACCCTGAATGCCCTTGTGTTCTTTGTGAGAAAGCATTTTGGACATCCATTACCTGGCCAAGTCCAAATTGATTCCTGCTCTCTGGTGTTGTCTATGGAGCAGACATCCCATAATAGCCTTGAGCTGTAAGCTGTCTGGCCTCCCTTTTCTCCCCTCCCAGCTACTTGTGTTTCCACCCTCTCTCATTGTTCTTCTCATTGGCTGGCTGGGAATTTGGTGAAAGTTATTTTTTTCCCTAAGTGTCTCCAACAAAACAACATTAGTTCCCTGTACAGTGAACCATTTCAACCGTAGCACATTTAGCTCGTCGCGTTCATATGACTTCAGGCGGAGCGCCAACCGGCGCTAATGATCTCTCGGAAAACAATGGCAAATGTTCTGATGGCATTTTATCATTTGTATTTCACTTTGGAGCTGAACGTTAATTCTAATGTCCTTCCAATTCCTGAGCGTCTCTTTTAACGACGAGCCGTCACAACAACAGCGGCTGCTTTTCCAACAATATTTGGGCAATAATCCCAGTATTCTGCTTTACCTGGCCAGTCATCATCTGCCCACCCCTCCCTTCCTCTGTCACACTACAAATCAGCATTGAGGAAAATCAATTGGTTGGAAACAGAATTACTTCTCAATTCTTCTCTGTCGGCTGTTTTGGATATAGTTTCTACCTCTCTCTCTCTCTTTCACTGTATTGATTGGGCCACAACCCTCTGGAGAAGAGACACATTAAAACACCTGACAGGAGGTGATGTAGGAGACCTCGGGAGACAACCGGAGCAACAGGGTACATTTTAGAGAATTGTTCCAATTTTTTTTTTTTTTTTTTTGGTAGAGAATCGTGCACACGCTTGACAAGAACAAAACAGACATTAATCAAGCAGTCTCACCAGAGTCTCAGATAATCAACTGGGGGTGTGTGTGTGTGTGCTACTGGGTGGCAACACTAGAACAAGACAGAGGAGGCTTTATTCAGGACATGGAGCCGCAGCAGGGGAAGGTAGAGCTCCAAGAGTCATTAGCATCACAGGAGGAACACTGCAGAGCATTATTTAATATAACCTGGTGCATGAGGAATGATGAGTAAATGAATGTGATCTGTAATGTAATCTTAACTGAAAGAATTGTGACCTTTACATATCAGAAGAATCAGAAGACGAGAATCTGTTCATTCGGCCAAGTACATTTTCATATACTAGGAATTTTTAATGGTTAGGCGTTGCCGTGAAGACAACAAAAAAAAGTCTACACACAAATATACACAAAAATATACAGAATATACAAAATTTGGTTCTATGTACAGGATAAGTTCAAATTAAAGGCTATGGAAGGGGCTATGTGACAGTATGGTTGCTATTATGGCTATGGTTATGTATGTATTTCTATACAGATGAATACATATGTATACAATAATACAGGCATGGATAATGATGGATGAGTAGATCAAAATTTTTATGATTATTGTGAAGTTATTACAGTGTCTACAGTCTAGTTATTGAAAATAATGCCTGTATTGAGACCTGATTCATGATGAATAATTAGTAAAGTCGCCAAAATATTAACACTATTCTGCATCTTTTTTTTCCCAACAATTACACATTTGTAGTCCGTGATAAAAACTGTGTTTTTCTTGACAAATGTACAGAGATACAAGCCTAAGAACTGTTGTTTTGGAGCTTTGCGATAACCTACAGAGCTCCAGGTGTCGCCGTGTGATAATGAGGCCATGAACCCATTACTCCGAGTCTTAATTGGAAGAATAGAAGAATGGAATACATAACATCAGTGTGAAATTCAAGTGTAAAATAAAGATGAGAAAAACTCTGTGAGGGAAGAGGGTGAGAAGGAAAAAACACAAGACCAAACTAAATGCTACAGTGGGCCTGTCTCCAGTCTTTACAATATGACAGCCTTGTGAAATGCCCATCTGCTACAAACGGCCGTCAAAGAAAGCCCCAAAACTCGTGGGCTTCACCACAAAACTGTAATGTCAAGAAGAACACATACTGTAGTTGTCAGCTCATTTCAACTCGTAGCTAGATAGATGTTGCAGCATTGTCCAGATCTCATTGCAACGCAACCCCAAAAATATATCAGAAGTGCCTCCATGCCCATGAAGGTATAAGCCCAAGAGGAATTGATTCAATTTGGTGGTTGGTTCGCACTAAATAACATTTTTTTACCAGCCCTGGTGCACAGCAGGCATTAGTGCTCTTTTGCATATGATTTTTTATTGATGGACCAACAAATAGATGGACCTAACTCCAAAAATTGGATGCAAAGGGATTTGGTTTGACAAATAAAATCAATGCAAGATACAAGGATACTCCTAATAACCTGCAATATGTCTAGTCCTACAATAACTACTGTATATTGCAGTGTAGTGTAGAGCAGGTTTTTATGTTCATTTTTAGCATAGAGGTCATATATAAATATGATTTATATAAATTATAAAGTCCAGAATTTGTAAAAGGAAATTTCCAATGATGATCAATTTACATGTGTACATCAGTGATATTTGCATTGACGTGGTCTGTCACATCATTGATTAGTGTTGATATCAGAATGAAAATAGAAGACTCATCTCCGAATTGATATTGAGGCACCAGCAGAAACAATACAATTACAGGAGACTTGAGAAATTCCCAAGAAGGAATTTCTACCGCATTTCTTTTCCACGACTCAATCTTTTCACATCCGCTCTTGTATTATTTATTGCAACACAATCCTACTGTATTCTTCACACTATTCGCTAATGACCTCGTGCTCAGTGGCAGCAGAAGGATGCGAGCGTAATTTATTATTATCTGTGATATATATAAAAAATATAGAAAATTCGATGCGGTGCGCTCTTCGCATTGTTTCCCGTTTAATAACAAGACCATGTGTGAGTTTTCATTACCCAAGCGGCGCTTCAGACGAGTCAGGTTTTATTAGCTTCAACCCCCTTTCTCCACCAAAAAAAACCCACCAAACCTTTCAACTCAGACGGCAACTTGGAGTCTTTGTGCTTCCTGTGCTCTAAGTTCAATGAAACAGAACAAAAATATTAACTGTTTCGTTCTTCGTGTTTTCCATTTTTATCCCTTGGTTCGCCTTCAGTTCCCTCGTTAGCGTTAGTTTCACTCGTGTCGGGGGATTTATTCCACCTGTGTTTCTCACGAGTTAAGTTCTACTGAGTGTTCAGTTCTTTGCCCGTGCTGCATTCCATTGAAGTCGTGAAGTGGGAAAAATCAGACCTCCGACTTGGAAAAGTGCAAAGGAAAGGCTATTTAACTTTTCTAAGTCGGAATTTCGGGGCAGATCTTTGGCCCAAGATAACAGACCTGATGCCACAGCAACATGGCGGTTCCGGCGGTTAAGGGTGAACAAAAATCACGTCTAACTTCGATCTAAAATACTCTGTAGTTTGTATGTTATGTTAACACACGTTCTGTAGCCCAAACTGAAGCGGTGGAAGACGTTTAGCTCAGTTGCGGTGACTCGGAAGTGCTGATTTACGAGTTTCAATGAAACGCGACATCGGTCTTTTGCAGACATGCTGATTTTAAGTACTCCTGACATTTTTTTGACACGAAAAACAACATTTTTTTCAAATAATCTTTGTGTGTCTGCGTACTTGCATATTCTTCCATTAATGTACTTTCATTAATTCATGACTTTGATAATGGCTCTCTGAAGATGTCATAACATGAAACGGTTGATGTACCAACAGAAATGAACATTCTGGTTCCAACATATTTCCCCCCTCGGGCGACTCCAGTCTATTTTTAATCTCAGCGATAGACTTTGATATGTTTCACTGAAGCCGCCGTCTTACACAAAAGACCAAGAGAAACTCTTTGAAAAGCCAGTCCCTCCTCCCCAGAGTGATGGCAGCTAGAACTAGCACTACCGCC
>OMKR01073548.1:0-29739 GCA_900302355.1 Cyttopsis rosea
GTGTAGTCGTCTCTCCTGTACTAATCTGAGATTCTGCTTCAGAGACTGTTTGGTGAACAAATAGTTATATACCCGGACGCGCTATTCAAGGATGAGAGTATCCAATGTAATGAAATCTGGCTTGGCTGGCTGCGTTATCTGGGATCTGGCTGTTTAAAGTCCTTCTAAAGCCTCCTCTCCCCGCAGCTCTCCAAGCGCAGTGTGAGAAACAGGCAGGTCAGAGCCAGCGTCTTGTCATGGCAAGCAGCCCTGAATGTTCTGCGTGGAGAACACATCACTTCCACAGAAACCAACAATGCAGGACAACCTCATTGGCTCACAGGCAACACACTTCTGGCCAATGGTAGCGTGCACGGATCGTGCTCTATTTGTAAGCTATCCAAATGGGATTTGATCCATGTTTACTTAAACTCTTTTGCCTGAATTAATATAGTGACTATGTCTACTACCGTATAGTCACATGCCTACATCTCTAATCCAATGGCGGGCCTTTTTTCATTTGGACGGTTTTAAATTCCATCTTTTTGGTGTGCTTTGTGGAACTGTTTCTTTTTCAGGTTATTCCGAAATAGCCAACAGTATTTTAGGTAATGATTGTCAGGATGGTTTATGCACTTGATTGGGCAAACAGCTCTTTGGCGGAACTGTGAAGTGCTCTTTGGTGTACAGGGAAAATCAAAACCTAATATCTATAAATAGACCATCTGAGTTAAAAATTCTCTTAGCATAGAACCAGAGCACCACTCTGCTGACCCCATAGTGTCTCTCTCTCTCAAGCTCTCACTCTCACTTTGTCTTTCCCTCTTGCACACAACTCTATTTCAGTCGTTGCAGCGATGTCTCATCTTTGGGTTCTCTCTCCAAATGGCCTTTGAATTACAGTCTGCTATTTAAACTTTAGACTATTCCCAGGATGTCCGCAGTGTCGGTCAGCGGACGGGAAATCAGCGGGATATAACTAACCTCACAATCTCACATTATTCCTCGATCAGTGTACAGCGCCAGGGGGAGACCTGGTGGTTTTTTTGTTTGTTTGCTCGTCCGAGCTGATGTCATTTGATTCCAGTGTATGGTTACATAATGTCAGCGTGTAATTCGAGGCCGGGCCTTTGATGACATCATAGAACTTTGGCAGAAAGTTTGTCTTGTTCTGAGGAACGTTCTGGGAAGTTGTTTGAGCGGATTTGAAATATGAGAACTGCCCAAGAATGGCCAGCACACGTTTGCGGGGAAAATAACTCCAGGGTCTCATACTGAAACAACATAACTGTAGTCTCATTCCATATTGTTACAAAATCCTCATGATCCTTTAACAAGACATTAGTGTATGTTTAGTTAATCAGATATCTGACTCACACCCAAAGAATGTTTTTATGCCTAAATGCAATTGACATGGATGATTGCTTCATGTGCTGATATTTCTACTCATTTATTTATTTTTATTAATTGAGCAGTACACATTAGAAGTATGTCTCTATAATCACTGTTGATTTAGTTTTTGTCCATGGACCAAAAAAGTAAAAATCTCATCAGCCTGTTGCAAAAAACATGTTGCTTCGTCATTTTGAAAGGCTTATGAAGCCCTGCAATGAGTGTATTCTGAGGTCACGTTGATTAATTGAATTGTTTTCAACAGGAATTATTGAGACGGGCCAGATTACTTGTTGAGTAGTTTGTTTTCTTGATCACAGCACCGCACCCTGTGTTTTCTGGGTTTCGGGTACAACTGGAATATTCAGTGATCAAAGCCCTCAACGGGGAGAGGCACCTTGTGTTTCCGGCCGGACGGCGAACAGTGCGGATGAAACACAAACCATCTGGGGAGAAGTCTTAGATCAACATCAACCTGAAACAAAGCTCGGCAGTCAACTGTCGAGCTGTGGTCATCCCAAACTATGCATCCGTCCTGCATGCTTATATACACGTGAGCCTTGATCCTTTACTGCCATAGACTGCAATTTGGAATTTAAAATGTACAGTAGTAGTAGGCTTTCATGCAGAGGTGTGAATCATCAAATATGGGACAATATGCTCCAACATGTATTTTCAACCATATAAGAACATAGGAATATATATGTCAAGCTCCGTACGCCCTTTTGAGAGACCCTCAAAGTGATTGAGCTTGACATAATTTATGTCTTATGTCTAGTGTACACCAAAGGAGTTTTGCTGGGATTTTCAAGTCCCAGACAAATTTTCCAGATCTTACGAAAATAATAAGGAAATCTCTTGTCTTAAGGGGTCCTTAAGAGTGCACTCCAGTTACCGGCAGGCATTTGATTCGAGATGGTCAGAAACTCTTGCGATCAGTCCCAGATTAGTCTGGGACTGTTGCGAGAATATTACGTTGGTCTGATGTTATCTTAAGTCTGAAGTCTTGGCTCTTCTAGTGTGTGCTGGAGTCATAAGATGTGTGTCCCCCTGTGATCACTAGTCTTTGCTAAACCCTATAGTGTGTGCACCACTGGGATGAAAAAAAATCTTTAAATGTGTGATGTCTATCTTTTGGAAATCTTAAGAAAGTCTTTTAGTGTATCCCTGAAAAACCAAAGAACGCTGTTCTTTGGTGTCTTCCCTTGTCACTTACAGATATTTCTGTCATCAAACCATCTTTAAAAACCCAGTGTGTGGATGTAAATACAAGACATTTAACCGACATGCAACATGTTTATTGCTAAGACTTTGCTTTCTTGCAGGATAGGCCTCGATTGTGGTCAGACTGTTGTTGAGGCTCTGCCCAGTCAGCGTTAAGTCGTCAGCCATGAAATTCATTGTAGCGCAGAATGCGCGCTTAACAAATACTTTGCAGTTTGTCAACATAACTCTGCGCGGTCGGTAGATTGTAAACGGAAAGTGGTTTCAGCGGCGGTTGACACTTCAGCTAATGTGTTTGAGGTAATCAAAGACACTTGACGGTCCGCCGCAAAGTCCCAAGTCAGGTCAGACGAGTCTGGCGTTTTTCTTTCGAACTGAGATAATAAGGATCAGAAGCGAAAGAGTTGGAATAATGAAGAAATTCCACTCTCCCTGCCGATCCTTTTAGCTCTCATTCTTTTGTAGCCCTGCTCTCTCCCCCTCTCGCTGGCCTCCAGTACCCAGTTTATCCTGATGCTGGGATTAGAGGACAGGACAGGCAATACTCCTGGGAACGTCCTCCCAAGACTCTGCCTTCACTGAAGACGTGTGCTGCGCGGGAGAGAGGGGGAATGCTATCTATATAAGGTAAAAAATAAAGCCTTGGATCGTAGGGAGGGACTGATCGTCAGATAAAGTAAAAATGAAACATAAACAGCAGTCAGGTCCTCCGGCCCACCTTTGATGTGCAGAACCACTGCACATTGGCTGACCTCTGCAGAAGAACAGCATCACTCCACATTTTTCCTCCCTCAACAGAGCCTCCACCCCAGCTATTCCCCCACACACGAGTAAACTAGCACACCCACACCTGCGCAAACACTCACAAGCACACACACACATACACACAGGTGCACACACACACACACACACGCACACACATGCTCGACCCTCTTCTTTATTGGTCCCAGTGAAATCCAGCTGTCCAATGAAACCAGGGCGAATGGACGCACTTCGAGATATCAGCAGTCATCTCCATGGTGATAAGTTGGCTTCGCTTTTCAAGAAAGAACGAGTGTTTTCCTTTACCCCATAACCCAGTGCTGCAGTTTTATCCTGATACTTGAACGTAATCTGCGCATGAATTTGTCTTGCTGCCTTTGTATTTGGCTTCATATCAACCCTGAATGTTTATAGGCCCAAGTGCTTGTGTGCCCTGTGTGCTTATGTACAGAGAGAGCAGAGAAAACCCAGGCGTGGCCCCAGCTGGGCTGCCCCACCGCATCACAGGGATGTTCAAATGAGGCCGACTGCTCCCTGGGATGTTTGCAGTGAATGTTTGCTCATGGTATGACGAATGATTACTTCCCTCTGCACCACATGCGGATGGAAATGTCAATATAAACAGAGAAAATTTCAAAACAGACAGACGCGTCCTTTGATAGTCATATTAGAGGGAGCGCAGCTCACCGAGCAGCCCCGTTGCATCTGTAAACAAAAGGACCGGAACGTCGGCCTCTGAATGAAACTATAACCGTATGGGAACAACCTCTAGGAAGGAAACACTATATACTCACCCTGCCGAGTACAATGCAGCTGCACAGATAGCGCGCTCCACTCCGGCTTCCGGGTGACTCCTAATGTTTAGGTTGCACTCTTTGAGATGCCAGGGGCCGTGTTGGATAGAAACCCCAGTTCTGTCAGAGGATCCAGTTTCGTAGCGTTAGGGAGAAGACTGACACCGTCGTGCTGAGGCTCAGACTGCACTGGAGGCCATATGGAAGTGATGCAGCCTCCTCTGTTGCTTTGCCAGTGATCACAGCTGAAACATGTGCTATTTAGTGCCGGTTGTTCAATAATACCACAAGTTCCATGTGGTGTGCCTTCTGATGACAGTAAAATCTTTATTAGTTCTGGGTCTAGGGCCTTTGTCTAAACATGAAAAATATTTACTATACAAAGCGAATGAATGAAACCGTGGGTTGTTTTCTGGATCTCGGTTTTAAAGTTGTAATTGGTTGAGTTGAATGATAGTGTTTTAAGAGTTTTAATCAAACTAAACGCATCACTAATTTTGTACTGAGAATTTTTACACTGCATTACATCATTAAAAAGTGACGGTTGGAAGATGGTTTATGGGTAATAAAAGTTATTTGTGCAATGAAAATTTTTGCTTTGCTAGTGTGTATGTGTATGTGTGTGTCTGCGGCACGTTTGTATGTTTTGAGCGATGCTGGTATGCAGAGTGTAGAGGGTCAGGTTGAGGCTCACCTCTGCACCCACAATTCCTGCCTCTCTGTCGGACACACCCTCCCAAACCGCTGGGCTGCAGAGGCTGTTTGTTCAGCTGGGGATGGAGATCCTCCTCATCTTCCAGGAGAGAAGAATAGAGCTGGGAGGTTAAATTCCATACACCCAATGAACGGCCTCATGGGCTCCAGTTTGAGAGCCGCTGAACCTGTGAGGATTGGGCACCAGCGGCAAGCAGATGTATTATTCATTCCCCACCCGCTCTTCAGGGTTGGGACCTCAGTAGTGATGCAGTGCAGATTTAGGGGCTTGTGTGTTTTTATTACTTGGCAGTGGGTCCCACAGGTGCTTTAGCAGGGAGCTCAAAGTGTTTGTTATGCTTATGATCTTATGCGTCCTGAAAATGAGCTGATTTCTGTTTTTGAGTCCAAGCCAAAACCCGCATATAATCACTGGTTATATCGTTACGTTTTTCTACTGTGTTTTGGGGTTGTTGAGGGATTCCAGTATCAATGATAACCAACTCACCCCTCTTCCTGAATCCTATGTTGTTCTATTTAAATTTACTCTGGTCCGCCCGGAAGGTTGTGAAGCAAACTTACAGCAAGCGATCGACCGCTGTGTGTTGTTTAATACAATTTAATAATCTTTTTTCTGTCTCTGCTACGTATCTCATAGTCGACAAAAATAACATAAAGTGTCAATTTACTTTGCACACCTGTAGCTAGATTTGAAGTCGATAAAGACGGCTTTGAATACTTCCTTGGGATTTGTAAGGGCGGGTTCAGTCAAAGCCTTGTGTGGATTTGATTTCATTTTCTTTCATGTAGCCTGTGTCTGCCATGCACTGTGGTCTGTCCCGGGATGGGTTATGCTCAGAGAACTCATGTGGGGGATTCCTGACACTGTTGGATGACAACAGTACGTCGGTGGTCTCTTGTCTGGAACTACCCAGACTGACTTGAGTTCACACACCCTAAATAGAGTGCAAAAGTAAAATAATCCTCATCTTGTGTCACGTACAGCCAGAGAAGACACTTCTAATAAACAGACAAAGGTGACGGGCCAAGGTGTAGAGCACACGAAAGTAGTCACCTCAGTTTATAAAGAAGGGTTTGTCATAGTTAATTTACATATTTCCATAAAAAAAGAATATAATACTAATTTCATTTTAAGGTATCTCTATGTTCTTGTCACCTTGTGCAACACATCCTTTGATTCAACTCCCCTCATCCCTCTTGAGAACTATTTTCTTCCTCTGAAAAAAACAAACCCAGCTCACATCTCTATGTTCACCATTAGTGCATTTTTCCGCTCTTCTTTTTTATTATCTTAGGAAAAGCAAATCCGATTTTTCAAGTTTTAATAGTTCTGCAAACCTAAATTGTTGGTAGCAGGTGAATTACATTTCTCGCTGTGGTTGTAGTTTTTATAAATTGCTGTTGAATTAGCTGAGGCTATATGTAAATGTTTGCATTGGTAAGAGCTCTGTTATTCTGTGTCAGTCAAGTTGACTTAAACACTGATCTGTGGTTATTTTCTTTTACATTCATCATAAGAGTTTATTTTTTCTTCTTCCTTTGGTCCCTTAGATTTCTTTTATTAAGACGTAGGCCCACTTAAGATTGACACAGCTGCCTCAATTGCATAGACAACCATTTACTTTGAATAGGCTATATTTGAAGGGACTGTATGCTTAAGTGTATTATTCCCCTTTTTTTTTTTCCGTGGGAGATTTTTTTTCTCTGTCAAGGGAAAAGTGAGAGGAGTGACCTAAATTCTCTCAGGCTCTGACCAGCGTAAAGCTGCCTAACACCACAACAGAGTGTGTCAACCATCGTGCCGCGCTATTGGCTGCTGCTGCTAATTCTCTGTCACGGTGTAACAACAGGACCCGTCATTACGAAGATGCTGCTGTTACAGATTAGTGGTGTGTGAGAAAAGAGAGAGAAAGAGAGAGAGAGAATATGAGAGAGAGAGAGAATATAAGAGAGAAGGTGATAGGAAAGGAAGGAAGGAAGGAAGGAAGGAGTGGACAAAAAGAGGCATGAACTGGGGACACAGCCGAGCAATGAGGCGTAGTCTGACAGAAGTAATTCCAGTTAAGGAAGGAAAGAATGTGAAGTAATGGTAACACAGGAATGTCTCTCATGAGTGTGTCTCCCATGCCTCCTCAAATAGGAAATCCGGGGGGCATCGATGCTCTTATGGTGCAGGGTTTGAAAGAAAATCTGCATTTTTATTAATTCCACTGTTTGTTCCTTGCAGCATCGCAACCAATGTCATTACGTTGTTGCGGATGCCTCCACTGGCATCCAGTCCTTGGGCCTGCCATTCATGAAGCTCTCAGATGAGAGTGAGCCCTGAGGCTGCGGTCTATTCGGCGTGCCGGCCGACCCTCTGCCTGAGATGTTGTCTTTATTATTTCTGAGTGCACCCCCCGGGATGGAGTGGTATTGTGAGTAAGTCCACCGACGAGTGGGCTGTGCCCTGTCAGCGGCGTGGGTCTGGTATCTGTAAAGCTGTGTCGTGGAGTGAAGCACTCCAGGGAAAACACATCCAGAGATTAAAGTGAGGGGAATATATTCAGTTCCTGTTCTGGACAATCTCACAACATATAGTGGGTGATAAGCAATGGACTTTTCTCTGTGGAGAAGTCAACAAAAGTATTCTTATGAATACGAGGACATGTGGACAAAGTATATTAAGGATACTTTCCCCCCTAACTAAGCTTTGAGCTAAAGTGGGGCGAGCGAATTTGTTTCCCAGGTTTTTGTTTTTCCACAGCTGAGGTAGAAATTGTGGATTGTGGATAAGCAGAAACTCACCAAGGCCCATCACCAAGCATCTGCGCCCGTTCCCATGGAGACACAGAGTTAAAAATAACACGGATGATGATGTCTTTGTATCATTTGCTGGCATCGGTTAATATCGGATGTCAGCATGACTAGACTTGACATCACAGATATTCCCTCCCACACTGGCATGCCCGGGCCTTCTGTTTTCTTCCTGTTGACATGTAAACAAACACAATTATTTCACTTGCAAGTGTGGAAACCGCCTCATTTATCACAGCACTTTGGACGAACTGCCAGCCACTTTCTCTTGTTCTCTCTCTCTCTCTCTATCTGTAGGTTTGTCTGCTCCAAACCAAAACAACACAACTTTCCTTCTCACACATCGCACACGCTCTGATGCAGCAGGTTAAACAGGTATTGCGATCATCTCCACTGGCCGTGCGTCTGTCTGAATATTTACCTTCTCGCAGCCTGCTGACTAAAGGGAGGCTAACAATAGAAAGGTGGGTTTGCCCTGAGACTGGCACATTCCACCCTCCATTCCCAGCATGCCTTGGGGGTTGTGTGTAACGCTGAGCTCTGGCAGCTGTTTCATGGTTCCCATATGTCCCCAGTGGCATAACTGTAGTTCAGGGATCTCACTCCCAAATCCGCCCACAACACCAAGAACCAATGAAGAAAAGGTTAGCTCATCACAAATCCAAGCCAGATATTACAATGTTGGCATTGTAGAATTCCTTTTTCTGTGGTAGTTCAGAAACAGACATAAAACAATGGCTTAATATCACTTTTACTTAATCCATCTGAAGACCCGGTAATGCCAGCCCAAATATCCCTCCTCCACTTCCTCTCCAATGCAGTCAGAGACTTTATATAAGTACCATAATTATTATTTATATGTTTTAAGGCTACATGGGTGGGCTAGAGCCATAGGAAGCCGCTGCATTGTCTCATAGCTGGTGGGATTTTGTCTTAGCATCCATTCCTGCCAGGATGGCAGCGCCTTACTCTCACACACGTCAATTCATGGACCTACGGACCTAATTCCCTGCCCTCCTAATGACTTTGCCGTTGTCAGAATGCTGCCAACGCCATTGACCTCAGTGTGACCATATATTCTGGTTAAAAAGAGGTTTCTATTTCATTCATATGGCTAAGATCTAGTGCACTACTAGCTCATTTCCAAACCACACTCCTCCCTTTTTCCGCATCCTGGTTTTCCTTTTCCCCCTTGTTTTGGTTATTTCAAGGCTCTGTCACGTTTGTAGGATGCCTGTCAAGCGGGCTCTGTGTGAGGGGTTGAGTGATGCCAGTAAACTATAATGAAACCGGAGTCCGAGACATTCACGACAATATGTTTACACAGGAAACCATGGAGAAAATCTCCTCTACAATTAGGCTGCCCAGACACTTATATAACAATCCGGATAATCGAAGGCAACTTGTGCCAGTCCGGCGTACTTTTAGCGCAGGGTTTCTTGCGGTGTTTCATTCTTCTCCTCCTTGTTCATCCTACAATGAAAGCTCTGCTCTCACTGTCTCATTAATGTTTGTGCGCAAGCACACCGGCCAATTTGCTGTTTTCCTAACCTCTACAGCTCTCTCTTTGACCCGAGACTCGAGTAGCATCCAGCCCTGCACCCTTTGACCTGCCAGGCCGTCAGAGATTGAATTACAAGTTGATGAACGACAACGTTGTACAGACACCGTGGGTCCTGGTGCTGTTGTCGAGAGACGCTTTTGTTTTGGAGTTTAGAGCTTGTCTGACTGTGAGCTCAACACAGCACCAGAACTCTTATTTATCTTATTTATCGTAACCGCGGGGCAAATATCTTTCCCGGTGGTTTTTATATATCGTGAATATGCATTAAAATTAAAATCCTGCAAACTCCCCTAGGAATGTAGCCTACTTTATGCTTTCTGTGTGGTATCAGTTTTCTCTGCATATACACTGAAATAGTGTGTAGGAGTAATACTAACTACAATTATCTATTATAAACTGTTTCTCGTCAACATTTTTAATATTAATCAATAATAATCTGTTTTAAATTCTGATGCTGATTTATATGTTAGCATGAGGATGTAATATGTAATCATAGACATATCTGTCAGAAGGCTGCAAAATCATATCCTGAAACCCGGAACTTCATGAGGCTATGAGGTTTGGATTTATTTTGATGAGTAGTTAACTCGGTAGTTGTATCTTGACTGCAAGTACATAGTTTATTCAATTATTTGTTTTTTCCAAGTTAGTTAGAATTTCAAAGATGTTTTGTGTTGGTGTATAGAACATGTGTAGAACCTCAGTGAATAGAACATCTATAGAACACCAGTGACTATAGCACTCTGCACTGAAAGGTTTGGCAAAGAATGAGGCTGACGAAAGATTAATCTCACTTGCTATTCTTTTCTAGTTGTTCTTGGCTTCCTCACCTGTGGAAAGGTAAATTCTCTCCTCTTTATCATGTCTGGCCAGAGAGGAAACCTTTTTTTATCAGCTTTTAAAACCAGCCAAACTCAACTTAATGTCTATTCTTCTGTTTACCAGACGGCTCCTATGCAGTGGCTTCTCAAATTACACGTCACCCTCACTTCAGGTTTACTTTAAGGTTTTTTTTCCTTATCATCCTTCACCTTATGGTTAACGGCATTCTCCTCTAGTAAGGCCCCTAATTAAAATTTCCCTTTTGAATGTCTTTTACGATCCTAGATGGGGTTTCCGCCCTCGTTGAGGTGCTTGGAAGACAGCAGGGCAGGGGTAACAAAAGCAGAAGTTCAAGAGGCATTCAATCTCATTTGTGAAACTAATAGCCCAGGTGTGCCTGCAAGGTACCTCCAGAGCTAATTCGGCAGAGAGCCGCCCTGACACACCCCCGTCCTCCTCCCAGGTCCCATGAATCCGAGCGTGAATGTGTGTGAGGACTTCAAAAGGTTAGCGCAAGCGAGGACGGGGGCCAAGCTCAGTGGGAGAGCCATTACAGCCCAATAGGAGTCAGCTGTGACCTCAAGTACCGTTAAATGATGTGATAGAGAGGGAGCGCCACAGCCCCTGGCAGCCCTCTGCAGCGAATTGGGGGGACAGCGCCGTAAAACCAGCTCCTCGCTGATTTAAAGGTTGGGGGAATTTTAACAGTACAAGGGAGGAGCGAGGCCTTTTGTTATTCTGCTCTTTTAAAATATTTTCCCTCCATCTGGTGCATAAACAGCACTGAAGACGGGCCCAGCGAGCGCCAGGTGTTTATTTCAGCCGGGTAGTTTGCAAGGTGGGCAGAGGGAACAGAAAGACATTCGAGCGTACAAGGTTATATAAGCCTAGGCAATAAACACAAATCAACACTCTCGCAAAGTTTCACAAAGATTCCCCACGTGGATCCAAATGAACACTGAAGTGAACACTGGATGTTACTTTCACAAAGTTTACAGAGCAGTCCTGTGCGGATCAAAACACTGCGTATTTAATAAACTTGTATGCAGATCATTTTTCGTGTGCAGGCTTCACGGTTCATTCCTTTCCTTTCACTCATACAGTACAACTTTCCCACATCAACAAAAAACTTTGGGGGAGTGGAGTTGGGGCTGGGTGATTTTGGTCTTTACGCACAAGTAATAGTTAAGAAACATTTATTATTAATCTGCATATTATGACCAAGCAGTGAGAGTCTTGGATTGGAACAGTCTATGAAAGTTGCATTACTTCTCTCTGCGATAAGGTAAGATAATACTTTATTGATTACCTTACTGTCACGCAGCCTTTAAGACAACATTTACCTATGTCACAATATTAGGATGACCAAAATCCCAGACGGTGTCTCGTCTCACATCACAATATCCCAGTGATTTGCTCAGTGTTTACAGATGTGAGCTGACCGCCCACTCTGTGTACAGACCTAATAACGAGGTGTCCAGGGGTCGAGAGGTAGACGCTGTTCAATGCAGGTCCTGACCCTCGCCGACCCCGCCGAGGGTCGCACGTGTTATAGACAAACACGCATTGACCTCCTCTGTTATCCCACGATTGCTCTCATTCAGAGCTCGTTGAGCTTGTTGGTGTTTTTCAGCGCTCAGCTCAGACAGGGTCAAATAGTAGATGTCGCCAAACAAGAGGCTAAGCTGCATTATTTAACACAAAACACTGTAGAAGTAGAAGCATGCTGTTCCGTCTTAAAATCCAGTTGGATTTCTTTAAGCTTTTGCAGACTTGAACAAATTGATAAAAAAGGTTAAACCTGAGGGCTTTTCTTTACATACATACAGTAATATAGTTAATTTAGATTGATAAGCACTAGAGGGCAGTATACATCAGGTGTTAATGGTAAAGAATTGTGCAATACCATGCATCATAAAAAGGCCTTTCAGTTTAGATAATTTGGACAGAGTTTGATCATTCTTGGCTCATGCCTTAAGTGGAATAATATTGGTTCACAATTATTTGACATTTTTTGTATTCAAACACAGGTTGTTTAGGGCCATCACTACCCAAATATGTTCTCAGTGTATTTTCAGCTCCAGTTTATAATGTGCAATGTGTAAAAACTTATTTTTACACATTAACTTAATTTACAGGGTTAGTTACAGGTGCAGCTCAAAAGAAATTTGAATATCGTGAAAAAGGTTTTGTCTGTCATTTCAGAATTGTATATATTCTAGACTCATTACATGTAAACCAGAGTATTTTCTCTATTTTAATTTTGATAATTACCCCTTACAGCTTATGAAAACCCAAAATCCAGTATCTCAACATATTAGAATATTTCAAAAGATCAATAAAAAAAAGGATTTATAATACAGAAATATCGAACCTCTGAAAAGTATGTTCTTTTATGCACTCAATTCTTGGTTGGGGCTCCCTTTGCACGAATTATTCCATCAATGCGGCGTGGCATGGAGGCGATCAGCCTGTGGCACTGCTGAGGGGTTATGGAAGCCCAGGTTGCTTTGATAGCGGCCTTCAGCTCGTCTTTATTGTCGAGTCTTGCGCGTCTCATCTTCCTCTTGACAATACCCCATAAATTCTCTATGGGGTAAGTTGGCTGGCCAATCAAGCTCAGTAATACCATGGTCAGTAAACCATTCACGAGTAGTTTGGCAGTGTGGGCAGATACCAAGTCCTGCTGGAAAAGGAAATCAGCATCTCCATAAAGCTCGTCAGCAGACGGAAGCATGAAGTGCTTCAAAATCTCCTGGTAGACGGCTGCGTTGCCTTTGGACTTGATAAGACACAGTGGACCAACACCAGCAGATGACATGGTACCCAAATCATCACTGACTGTGGAAACTTCACGCAACTTGGGTTCTGTGCCTTGATTTCCAAATGAAATGCAAAATTTACTTTCATCTGAAAAGAGGACTTTAGACCACTGAGTAACAGTCCAGCTCTTTTTCTCCTTAGCCCAGGTAAGACGCTTCTGACATTGTCTCTGGTTCAGGAGTGGCGACACTTGTAGCCCATTTCCTGGACACGTCTGTACGTGGTGGCTCTTGATGCCCTGACTCCAGCCTCAGTCCACTCCTTGTGAAGCTCCCCCACGTTCTTGAATCGGCTTTGCTTGACAATCCTCTCAAGGCTGCGGTCGTCCCTGTTGCTTGTGCTCCTTTTTCTACCACACCTTTCACTTCCAGTCAACGTTCCATGAATATGCTTTGGTACAGGACTCTGCAAACAACCAGCCCTTTCAGCAATGACCTTCTGTGGCTTACCCTCCTTGTGGAGGGTGCCAATGACTGTCTTCTGGACAACTGTCAAGTCAGCAGACTTCGCCATGATTGTGGTTGTGTGTGCTGAACCAGACAGAAACTTTGCAGGTGTTTTGAGTTAATTAGCTGATTAAAGCTCTTCTCAGGACTGTGTGGGCATGTCCAGGTGTCCTTCATTGACATCTCTATGGCCCTCTGTGAAATATTCAAATATTTTGAGATACTGGATTTTGGGTTTTCATGAACTGTGAGCCGTAATTATCAAAATTAAAATAAAGAAATGTTCAAAATACTCTGGTTTACATGTAATAAGTCTAGAATATATACAATTTTCACTTTCTGAAATGAAAATTACTGAACTTTTTCACAATAATCAAATTTTTTGAGCTGCACCTGTAATAGGGTTGAGTAGCACTTTCCTTTCTAATTTAAATCATTGCAGGATATGTAGATCCATTACAAGAAATACTCGATTGAGGTTATAATTTAAACATTATATGCAATATAAACATTAGCATATGTTCATCGTGAATACTTTCAGTCATGCTTTCCTGAAAGTCCCATTGCAGCCAGACCCAGCAGTCTGCTTTTTGTTTGCATGCCAATTGATATGTGCCACTCGAGAGGTTTCAAAACGGAAATGATCTCAAAGTCCCGAGGAGCTTGTTGTTGGACTTTGTTTTGGTAATACGGATCAGCTGAAAAAAACAGACCCGTGTAGCATTTGTAGCACTGTGTGATACTTCTACAGCTTTGAATGCTGGGTGATCTAACAGAAGGATTTACAAGTCAGGAAATGCCCCAAAGCAGCGGATTGTCTTGGAATTGCAAAACTTAAAACAATAGACTTGATAGCTCATTCAATAGGTGTGTCACACTAGGGAAGCCTTCAATTCTAGTCAGACACATACTTTTGGTTTTAAAATTTGCTAAGTGTTATTTTATTGAGCTTTGCCATCGTCTTGAGTTCTTTCTTCCCTCCACTGTGGTTTCCTGGTGGTCTAGGTGACCAGCAGTGGGTTTAACCACTGCAGCTGTCATAGCAGATTAACATAACAGGTTGCAGATACCGAATTCGTCTGTAGTATTATAGCACTTGGGTGGCTGGATGGCGGGAAGATGGGAGTGGAGATATTGGAGGAGCTCTGTTCATTCATTAAATCAGCATTTGGAGTTTTAGGAGAAGTTTTATCGTCGTGTGTGAAGCAATGTATTTCCTCCTTCATCTGAAATGGAAACTTTGTGATACAGGCTGGGTTTTCCCCCGATGTCTCCACACCCACCCACGTCTTTTTTTTTTTGTTCAAACCCCGCCGTACCTTCTAGCCAACAGGCGAACAGACAGACGGTTTGGAGGTCCAGGCAACGCTCCAGGATCTGAGTGAAGACCAATATGTCATAGAGCTGTATTATGATTTAGTTACGCCAGCAGACTGGTTCTCATGTGTGGGCTTGTGGCAAAGCCAGCGCGTGCTTGCATTTTGGCCCCGAGTCAGGAAATGAAGACAGACTTAAGTGTAGAGCTGTAATTAAACATCAGCAATTTTGAGCACCTGCATTACTGTGACGCCGCAGGGATATCAACAATCATTCAAAAACCGCACATTGTTTTTTTATTCATGCTTTAATTCAGTAAAATATAATGGCTATATATATTTTACTGTCAATGACTTTATGACCGTAATAAATTCCATTCTCATCAATGGTGCATTTTTTATTTTCTGGACAAGGTAAATGAGTAGGAGCGCAGTGTTTCAGGAAGCGTACTAATGGATTGATTACAGCTTAGAAGCCCTTTCCTGTGATACTTGGGGGAGTGGAGAGTAGAATCACCCGGTAACAATGGCTTATTTAGAAGCCTCTAGTGTGCTGGTTCCCAGAATCACATTCCAGCCAGGGGTCATTGCGGGCCTGCCCCCCCCATCCCAATTCAAATCTGCCACTGGCTCCAGGTGAGGTGGGAGGGGGCTGGTTTGAAGAGGCAGAGAAGGGGAGAAAAAGCAGCAGCCCTCTGAGATAGGATAGGATAGGACTATCCTTTTACCACAGTTCAAAACTGATGTCTTTGACCAGTGGGTGCTGACATGTGTGTCTATTGGATAACTGGCTTTATCAATTGTTTAATACTTTATCTCTGCCATATATATATTATATAAAGTTATAGCTGAGTCAAAACCTCAAGATCCTCCATCTGTGCACATGTTTGACAAGAATCAAACAGCGGCAAGCACTGAACGTAAGAGAAGTGTTGTTGAGCAGAACACTGTTGTGCTCTTTCCTCTGTGTAGGGGACTGTCAGAGAAAGCAGATAAACAGCGTGTCCTATTTGTATTTATATGGAGTGAGGAAGGGACAGAGGAATAGAGAGAATCTAGATTATGGACAACGGTCTGTGTCTTGTCCTTTCTCTGCCATGGAAGATGTTGGTTCAGTCGTTCCATTCAGGCTCGTACAGACCACGGCCACGTCCAGCCACGTGTTTTTATGTAAACAATGTGTAGCCTGGTCGATCTAAAGCTCACCCCAGACTACAGCGTATGGCGAGGTCGCCATACGCCGAGAGGATGCCGGCTCACAGCGGATTACCAGGGAGACGGGTATAATTCCCTGCTCACTGGCATCGGGACTCTATTCTTTGTGTTTTACTAATCAGACCTCACAGAGGACTTTCACCACCAGCTGACCGCCAGCGCTCACTGGGAAAAGCAGCATTGTTGTTTTTTTCAGGACCAGACTCCCTTTCAGGATCACATGGATCTTTAAGTTATTGTTGATATTGGTCATAGTGCATATTTTCATAGATTCTTATTCTACAATTTCAACTGTTTTTTGTTGTTCTTCAGTTGATTTAGGTGAGCGCAGATTTTCAATTTGATAACTATTGAAATGCAGTGTACAGTGAAATGTATTTGATGAGATTTGACAAATTAGGACATACATCTTTTTATTAGTATTTTATTAGCATATACAGAGATGCTGTATGTTATTTTTTGTTCTGCATAGTTCTACTTTTTAACCAAGCATAGAGCTGCAATTCGTTTATATCTAAAGAAGAAACAATGATTTAACGTACCAGCACACAATCACGTACAGGACACAACCATAACCACTGTGCTTCGCATCCTCGCATTCCTCTACTATTTCAGTGATCTCCTGTTGTGGGTTTAGCAGACAGTGTTGTTTCTGTCATGTGGATTAACGCAGCAACTCTCTGTCCGTTCCCTTACCAGACCATAAACAGATTAGTGGTCGCCCAAGTCAGGGCCCGACTAGACCATCTGTACCCAGCTCTAGGGGGCTGCTGCTGGGGTGGGGAATAGGGCACAGGGGGGGAGGGCCCTCGGGGTGAGTGTTACAAGGTCTGCAGATGTTCCAGTTGAGCCACAAGTCAGTGTGGCAGCACGGATTTGGAGTGTCCCAGTGAAGACACAGGGAAAGAAAGACTGAGATCAAAAACCGGATCCCAATGAGTAGAGGAATGACAACTGAATGGTCGACAGACACTGATAGTTGTAACTAATTTTGCCATGGCGCTGGGGTGCTGTCTTGCACTCAAATCCCAAGGTACTGTAACACATGCATGGCTTTGGTAGGGTTGAATGTATTCCTTATTTACTCTTTGCTTTGTTGTTTCACTGAGTTGAATCTTGGTCCAACTTAGCTACAACTTCAGGCTGCATGCGCTTTCTTCCCTGATTGAAAAAAGAATTCCATTTCTGAGTTGAGGGCACCTCCGCTTTGACTGTGTTTCGTGCATGCTGAGTTCAGTGTGTGACTGTGTTACCACAACACTTCTGTGGCTTGCAGCAGCGGTTCCACCACACCATACCGTCCGCAATATACAGTGAAATATTAGTGGCCCTGCATTTACTATTCCGGGAAGATTCTGAGTTTAAACTTTTCTGTTTTATCTTATTCATACATGACATCTGTGGCTGTGTTTTCCCAGGCTGCAGGCAAATTGTAGGTGTGTGAGGAGTGAGTGTGGGTGTTAGGGGTTTGGTTAGGCTGCTGTCTGCGCCAACACTCAGTAATTACAAGGCAGAGGTAGTCTGAGGACACTGGCTTTCATCCGCCGCTTTGGGCCTGGGGGGTTGCTGCCAGTGGTGATAGTGAGGTCCTGGGGGGTGGGTTCAGATCCGCCTGCCAATGATGAAGTGGTAGAATTGTTAGGCTCTCTGTTGAGGCGTAGATAATAGACCGTGTGGTTTGACCCTTCGGCAGTGTTCTCTGGCTGATACTTTGCGGAAGGAAGTCTGGAAGACTGAGAGCAGATAGATACGGTCCCACTTCCTGTCTCCCCCAATCATCAGCGAAATGGGAAACTTGTAAATCGTCTGTTCCAAAATACAATCAAACCCAAATGGTATTTGCCATTTTTTGGAGCCGATTTTTGAGGGTTGCTATCATATAATTCCAACTCAGAGTCCTACTGGTCTTCTCATTGAGAGACATGTGGCTCTTAGATCTGAGGGCATGTCCCCTCTTGGTGTTTGCGGGTCTCCTTGAACGAGGCCATGTTGAAGATCACTCAACCTGGCTGTGAAAGAAAGGTTAGAGCTGGTTAGAGGTCAGTTGGATGTGAGAGGGCTAATGTGTTTTCTTTAGCCTTATATTGGAGTGGGCAGCTGATTCTCCAAACAGAGGGCTTTACCTTTTAAAATATGACCATCATTTTTGATCATATAATCTTGGAAATCTTGGTTTTGATATTCATCCAAGGTGTTGAAAATGCTCTCATTCTACTTAAATTAAACCAGTCGGTGTTTAGAAGGAAATACTGTTTTTCTCTTGGAGGAGACAAGAGGACATTAGCAGTCAGTGGGGGATGGTATCAGCGTTATCCTGTCAGATATGTTTGCTGGAGCCTGAAGGGACCACGTAGCCTGTCGGAAGGTTTCACACCGCAGGGCCAACAGTTCATCCCCCAGCAGGGGGCAGGGAGTCCCGGAAACTCACACAATGTTTGTTTGTCGCTGTTGCCACAATCCACGCCATAATTGCACCATCATTTGCAATTTGTCATTCTTTCAAAACACATTTGGACAAAGGTTTGTGTAGTTTGTGTCATGACATGTGCTAAAACACATGCAAACACACACTTACACATACACACACACACACACACCCAATCATTCAGTGACATTTGAGCATGCAGTAGAAGTGCTCACCCTATGTAGTTCTTACTATTTGATATTTCTCCAGTGTATTTGATATTTTTCTAGGAGTCGTAGTAGAAGAGTAGAGTGTAAATGGTTATATATCTTCAGGTAGTGGATAAACATACCATGATATTTAATCCAGCTAGACGTTGTGGTAAAGCTGCATGAATACCGTCGTATTCACGGTACCGCACACATCACTTGTTTTTAGAAACACTATGCACAGCAGTAAAAAAAGAACTAATACCTGTAGTATTTTGAAATCCAATACGGAAGGCAGGAGATAAAGCATTAAGGAATCGAGCCTGGCAGTCTAGCAGCCGGCAGGTGTTGGCAGCGTCTGCAACAAACAAGCACCTGGTTGGAGAGAGTCTTTGGTCAACAGCAGGGGTGAACAAAATGCTCCAGAGGGTTTGTCTGACAGCGGGGGGGCGGCAGCAACGTCTTGTGATAGTGTGTCTGTGTGCCTCCCCGAGTTCAGGCAGCTCAAGCTTTTGGAGAGAGAGTGCTGGAGTGAAAGTTGGGGTCTGTCAGCTTATTACAATTACAGTTACAGAGCGTGTTTATTGAAGAATTAGCACTCACCCTACTCCGCTGAACCGCTCATTTGTGATCATAAGCCTATGGCAATATTTAGGGAAGATAAACTGTCAGCGCTACTGTGGATTAAAATATAAATAAATTTAAAAAATATATAGATAAATTACATTTAAATCATCACCATTACCTAGCTGTCGGAAATCAAGAGATTTCTATGAGACAGTTATGGAACATTTTAATGGACAGTTTGCCTTTTTTACGGATTCATGTTATCAGTTATCAGTTATTTACATCAATATGATACATTTTTGGTTCATTTTTGCTTACTATTCATACATTTACGGACAGGGCAACCTGCTGCAGAGTAATATTCCCAATAGACAGACACAGCTGCCAAATCTGCACATATGAGATGTTACCACAGCGTTATTATTTACATCCTCCTTATGATCTGTGAGTAAATGTTAATGTCCTTTGCGAAAGTCATTCAGTTCATTGCATTCTGTATATTCTAAATGTACAGTTCTATGACAGTGGAACTTACTTTTCTGCTTCCATCATGGAGAAGAGTCACTCGTATCAAGATTCAATACTGTGTGCAAGAGAGGCTGCAGCTTCATAGAGATCATGACCTAGATAGGCCTGCCCTAATACTTCTGCTTACTAATGACTAGAACGTCAAGGAAGGAGGTGGGGGGAGTGAAGCCCGACTGTCTGCTACAGTGTAGGAGTTGACATTTAAAAGATAATTCAGTGCATCGTAGGGGTTTTGCTGGGAATCACAGAGCAGATAGTCTTAAGAACCATTCCTGTCTCAAAACCTTCCCTCTTCAAGGCCCTATCATCACTTTATGTAATCTGTAATCTATGAGAGCTGTCTTTCCCCTAAATGCATTCTGGAGAGGTGTGAGAGGACTGAGATTACTCCAGGTAGTGGTCAATGTTTAGAGACCCTGCTATCAGGTTCCATTAATACCCATTGTTTGGCTGTGGGGAATGGTATTGCATTAGAAAGAGGTCTATTGTCCTGCGCATGTTGGTGTATCAGATTATCCCCCATACTTTATTTTCTCAGGCTTGGGCTCAACACTAACTATTGTGTCTTGATCGGCACTTGGGCTTCCACTGACGCGGCCGTTACTCTTTCCTTCAGCTTCATACAGAATCACAGAAACTCTGATGGTCTCTCCTCTCTCTACAGCCGTGTCGAACCTGGATGTGGAGAGCAAACTGACGGGACACTACCAGGCCCCCTGGCACCAGCAGAGGAACATCTTCCACCCTGCCACCCGGCCACCATGCGTAGAAGAGCTCCACCGGCACGCCAAGCTAAGCCTTCGGGCCCTGCAGAGAGGTGAGTCCCTCTGGACCAGGAGCCCGGCACCACTCGGCGTCTGTCCCAGTCTCTCTCCAGCAAACTGGGAATTCAGAATCAATGTCGCACCACAGCGTGGAAATGTACTCTGTCCTTTCTCTCTCTCACTCAAAGCCAAAGTTTCTTGTTATTTTTTTTTTACATCGATCAGTCTGTCCATCTGTTTTGCATATTTTTTCAGATAAACATTTTCTTGTGTTTTTATTGTTTATATCATGATACAAGGCATTTCTTGGACACGTGTCTCCCACCATAAAGGTCTGCACAATCTATCCTCTCTGGTGTCATTCTGCCCTCTAGTGGACATAGTGTGTAGTTCACCTTATAGAAACAGTCGGTAGCAACCCTGATGTTTTGTGTGTCCCGAATAATGTGTTGTCTCAGTTTCCCCCCCATTCTGTGTTTCAATGAATGTACAAAACTAGTCTTTCCTTATCAAACCCGGGTTCGTGACTGTAGGTGCGTGTGTCTGTGTTAATGTGTACACTAGGGCTGTCACAATTATCATACAATCACTTGATCGCAATCATTTTAGCTGATCACAAGGCCACCAAAACTGTTATTTACGTATATATTTTCATCCAAATGTCAAGGTAATTTCAAGCCAATGGAAGAAAAAAAGATAATTTCCCACGTTTCTGTCATGTGGATTAAGGGAAATTAACTGCCTACCTATATTTGTTATTCCGATATCAATAAATGGCTCTTCTTCATAAGGTGGATAGATATTATTATGATATCACAGGCTTATACTATAATTGACATAAAATGAACAGTTCATTCATCTAAATTATTTGTAGGACAATTAATCGTAAGCTTCAACTTCACAAACGTGACAGCCCTCGTGTGCACTACCATCTTTGCGCATCATCGTTTACCTCCCTTCTGCATTATAATCGGGTGATGAACTTTTGCATATTTTTCAAATGTCAGATCACCACCAGAGAAGGTCCAGCAGCAGGGAGAGGAGAGTGACCATCTGCATCTCAGTGGCGCCCCCTATACCCACTTACCCCTCGCCACGCAGCCTCCAAAAGGGCCAGCTGAGGAGCCGGAGTTTGAGCACGGTAAGAGCGGCACGAAAACAATCTCATTTTTGCAAACTTCTGTCAATATGTCAATATATGTGTAATATTAGAATACTGTGTTTAACGGCAGATATCTGAGAGGAACTCAGGGACACAGTCAGTGGAATCACAACAAGAGGTAGATTTCTAGGTTTCTTATTCCCCATCAGACCCTTCCTTGTTTCATTCCTTGATCACAATCGACTTGTTATTTATTTAACACTATTACATTCAATGATCTGACCATGTTACAGGTGATCCATGGGAATTTTCAGTGCTGTTACCATTTTTTAATGTGGTTTGCTGCCCCTTCATCTGTGTATTTATTTATTTTTTTGGTTAAATTTGATCCCATCCATTAACATTGGATTTTATGTTAGGATTTCATGTTGTAGAATAGGGCTGAGTGATAATTGGTTATCATTGTTTATTATCAAGACATCTTCACATCTTGATACACATGTGTGGACCAAATTATTGATGATGAGAACATATGACCTAGATTTATCACAATATAAGGGAATTCTTACAAGCAAAGAAAAAGCTTGGGGGTCTGATATTCTCTGTATAACCATACAGTTTTTGTGATTCTTTAACATGGAATCCAAGATAAATACGCAGATGTCGTGAGATATCAATATTTTGTTCATGTCATTGTAACTATTTTGAGAAAAGACTCTGCCCTATTTTAAGTGTTTTTTTGTGGTATGTGTTACTTCCTGTCAATATATTTCTTTTGAAGAACATATTTCATACACTCATCATGCATGCTGTGCATTCATTTGTTTATGTACTTTATGCAAATTGAAATGCATATTATTCCTTCCAAGCAGCGAGGCAGATGTGTGAGAGATGCGGCCACACAGATAACTCAAACACAGGTAAACAGGGAAAAGCAGAATGGGCCACGTCGCTTGATTTTTCCCTTTTTTCTCATCGGCCTTTTTCATCTTGTACGTTATAATAGGTGAGACACCCGAGGGGAACGGATCCTAATTCATCTTTCATTTCAGCATCCTGTCATCCATCGATTCATTGATGATTTTCTCGCAGGGGCACAGATGTTTTCCTCTTCAGCTCTTTACGTTCCCGTCCACGTCCTGAGACCTCCTGTCATTAACCTCACCTCGATGTTTGTTTGTTTGTTTTTTTTTTTTAAATTTTCCTTAATTTGTCATTTATTTTTTGTTGTCCTTTTCTTTTTGGTCTTTTAATGTAGTTTGAACACACCCGCTCCTCTTCCCCTACCGAATGTTGCCACTTTTCTCCCTGGAGCAGAAAGGTATTTGTCCCCCTCCCTGTTTTCTGGCTCCTGTATGTTTCTAACACCTCCAGTCTGGGATCCTCGTCTTGTCTTTGTTCTTCTTCTGGGACTCCCTAGATTTCATAACGCAACCCCTTTTTAAATGCATGAGTCTGACGGACACTCACATAACACGTAACAGTGGAATTCAGCGACACCAAAACGCTCCGCAGATTGAGCGATTCTGGGTCGCACAGTAAGGGTTTCAGTGGTGGAAAAATGACAAATGAAGCAGTTTTTCTCA
The DNA here is from genome assembly GCA_900302355.1 of Cyttopsis rosea. Lineage (NCBI taxonomy): Eukaryota > Metazoa > Chordata > Actinopteri > Zeiformes > Parazenidae > Cyttopsis > Cyttopsis rosea. The sequence continues at coordinate 23,008 of OMKR01073548.1, forward strand.
CATCAACACATCATTAGTTTCCAGGCCGTACATTTTTTAGCAGTTTAGCCGAAGGACCGGTAGCAACAGTATGCCTGGAATGTCTGTGTCAGGGCCCCAGTCACAGCCTGGGTTTCTGTAATGATAGGGTCCGCCTCACGAAGCTCATGCCTATGATTACCCATGATCCCTCTGTGCTGTGGTTTCCTCTCAGCATCCATCCCTGAAGTTCCTCCGTATTGCCGATCTGTTGCTGTTTAGTCATCACACTGAAAATGATTTTCACACCAAATCCCCAGAGAAACCTCGACAAATTAGTCCTAAGGATCAGGGCACAAACCCCAAATTACTTCTCTTTCTTCTCTTTCTTGTGTTGGCTCTTTTTTTATCGTCCTCCGTTCCGTGTCATTCATTCCTCACTTCCTCCCTTCATCCTCCCCGCCTCGTCGCGCTCCTAAAAAACCAACGTGCCCTCTCCATTCCCAAAACAAATCAGCTGTAAGTGCATTCCCTTTGATTTTTTTTTCTTTTGCTAGTTGAGAGAAGTTTCCAAGGAAACCAGTTCCCTTTGTGGCCAGGTTTTTGTCACATGGTTTCATTGGTCTGCTGGGGAACAGAGCACAAAGGCTTTAAATGGGGGTGGGAGTTTGGGGTTTTGGAGGTGGGAACCAGTTGAGCCTGAGAATCCCTCCCAGTTTCACATGTGCCACTCTGTGAGAATCCAAAGGTAAGCACTCTCTTCCCTAAATGTATATTTTAGAGTGTAGCTACTTCTATTCCAAGTTGGAAGCCAGAAACAGTGTTTTTCTTCTTAAATTGGTCCGTGGTTATTGGACTTTTTTTCGGTTGTGGAATACTCACGTTGGGAGATGGTGAGTGAGTGGAACACTGAAACTGAACCTGTTGTAGAAGGAAATGCCAAACTGAAGAGCCTTCTTCCAGATTCTGCAGGGAGCCCTGATTATGTAGAGTCACACGGGCGCTATACATCATCAGACCATGACCTCAGTGGCTTGTGCCTTCAAATTAGTATTTATAGCAAATTTCTGTTATATTGGTCAATGGTCATTTGGACACTTTTTCGTCAGACCACAAAGGCGATGAAAAATATTTGCCCCGGCTGCCGAGGTCTTTTTCTATTTGGCAATTAGTTCAGATTTTTTTTTCAACCTTTTCATTAATTTCTTTCTCTTGCATGAAGTTCACAATGCATGTCTCTCCAAGTTCCAAAAGGCATGCTTCATATTTCCATTATTTTAAAGACATTTAATTTGTAATCCACTAAACTGCTCAAACTCAGTTCTCTGAATGGTATGTGTATTGATTTACATTTAATTGGACACTAGGTTTCAGTTTGATAAAGATAACATACAATTCAGAATACCAATGCACATATCCACCTCAGAAACTGAGTTCCGAGCTGAGTCATTAACTCTGTAATCCCGTTTTCCTTGACGTGACCACTTAAATATCCGTGTGTTCCAGGCTGTTTCCTCCGACCCCGAAACCGAGCAGGTGTCGCTGGGACACCGATCCCGGCTTCCCATCCCTAACGTCCCCTCCACACTAGACAAGCAGACTAACTGGTCCAAAGCCCTGCCACTCCCGACGCCAGAGGAGAGAATGAAAAGTGATTCCCGAGTCATCAACTCATGCGTCATCCCTATTAATGTCACTGGTAAATTTCTATAACCATTTCCCAATATATTAACTAAGAAGGAATGCAAAACAAGTTCAATGCAATTCAATGTGACTTCAGAAAGAAATATTGCATTGGGTCACCTTAGAGTCACCTTACAGTTAAAAGTTTAAAAGGTCAATTGTTAAATGAACTGTAAGGTTCATTAAAACAGGCTTCAGCATTGTGTATGTATATACAGTAGCTTTAGAAATAGAAATATAGGGAAACCTTTACACACAGTGCACACAGTACCCACTCCCTGTGATGGGTTTTGGCAGGCTTCATTACCAATTTACATTTGCTGGAGAGTCTTAGTTCCCTTTAGGCACAGAGGACGTTTGCTTTTTTCACATTTTTCATTCATTGTTTAACTCCAGACTCAATTATAGAGCCTCATAGTCAACGGAGCCTGATATAACGTAACAGTGTTACACAGTGTGTGAAATTGTCCTGGACAATTCCCATGGAAAGTGCAAGTCATGTTTTTTTGCCCTATTAACTTCCTGATGGTTAGACGCTTTGTATGTGGCTGCGATCGCGAAGGGACAAGATGCTGTGACATGAATGCCAATTAGTTCCATCAGGACGGTGAAAAGGCCTGCCCGTTTTTATTTACTCTAACTCACACTGAGTCAAAGGAGAGCTGTACGCCAACACTGGCTGAGTCAGGGACAGTGGAGGAGAAACTGCACATTGTAGGCAAAGTGAAGTTATCACCGTGGAGCTGAAAAGCCAGCCTCCATAACACGACAGTCATGATAAGCATGATGAGGGGGAAGCATCACAGCGAGGTATCACAAGCTCAAATAGATACCTCATTAGAACAGGGAGGGAAGAGGTAAGAAAACACAATGCTTCCCTCTTCAGCATGCATGACGCTTTACTGAGACAGAGTTTCTGAGTTTCATCCATTCATTGCAGGTCTAGTGTCATTTTGTTTACAATTTGATGATTTCTTTGAATTCTGCATTTATAGGGATTTATAAGACGCGCCTAAATTATTTTGAGCACATTTTGATTTCGTGCATTTGAGTGGATTTATTTAAAACATTGTTGGGACAAAGTATGGATTTGCCTAAAACAGTGTGAAAATTATGGTGGTCTTGGCAAAACAAAGATTCCTCAGATGTGCTGTCTCCTCCTCGGCAGGGGTCGGCTTTGACAGAGATGCTAGTGTGCGCTGCTCGCTGGTTCACTCGCAGTCTGTACTTCAGAGGAGGAGGAAGCTGAGAAGACGCAAAACCGTCGCTGGTATTCCCCGGCAGCTGCAGCAACAACTAGGTACGTAAACTTTTTTGTACAAAAATGAAAAAGTGCTCATGGTGTACACACTAAATTTCAGTGCTGAGGCCATCTGACTGGGAATAAAGAGGAGGAGAGGAGGACACCATGGCTTTGCACTGTATTAGCTTACATATAGTTTCTGCTAAAATGTTTACATTAAGAGTGTGATATAATGACTTGAAATTGTGTGGTAAATTATTTTGTGTGATTATAAATACAGACCAATTTATAGCAAAAGCTACATATGTCATAATATATTACTCAATAAACTGCTGTTGTTATGGATACACATTTTCAATTTCTTTCTTTCATCTACTGAGTTTCTCAGCTCTCAACTCTGTCATCAACTCATCTCTACTTCCTTGTAATTGTCTTGTTAATTAGTTATCATCGTTATCGTATTCTCTCGTCTTTGTTCCGCAGACTCCGATGAGTCTCCTGGTTCCGGGGAACGAACAGTGATAGTCCACACAAGCCCAGACATCACTTCCTGCAGCGACGATCTGACCAGTCGTCTCAGCACCAAGGACTCGGGTTGCCAGACGGAAGAGGTTCTGATCTCGGGAGCTCCCGCCCGGAGGAGGATCCGTGCCCAGAGAGGCCCCGGGGCCGCGCTCTGCCTCTCCTACTCCGCAGGAAACATCTCCTCCCTGCCGGACGGCGCTGACAACATGTTCACAGCCTCGGTGGGCGCTCGCCTGCGCTCCCGGAGTCTTCCTCGCGAGGGGGGTCGTCTGATTGACCAGAGCCACAGTGTCAGTGATGAAGACGAGGAAGAGGAGCTGTCCCCTTTCGAGACGGAGGACTTCCTGTCCGGACCCGGGGAGCTGATTCTGAAAGACGAGGAGGAGAGCACGGACGACCAGGCCATGCCTGAGCACCAGCGTGGAAGCCTGGCCTACCAGCAGCATGCAGAGAGTCCGGAGCATGGCTGGATGGACCGGGGCAGGTCGCGGTTACCCAGGAAGGCCGACATGGGGAGCTGTGAGATCTCATCCAGCTCAGACACCTTCAGCAGCCCCATCCACTCAGTCTCCACCACAGGGGTGCTCTCAGGCCAGATGGACCACAAGGACGACCATCAGTCGTCCAGTGGGAACTGGAGTGGCAGTAGCTCCACCTGCCCCTCCCAGACTTCAGAAACCATTCCCCCTGCCGCCTCGCCGCCGCTCACCGGGTCGTCCCACTGTGACTCTGAACTGTCCTTGAACGCTGCGACCAACGGCAACGACGATTCCGTCACATTCCACCTGGATCACTACCAGCTGGAAAGGTTCCAGGCACTCAGGACCCAGCGGGCAGGCTCATTTTCCTCCACTGCCATGGACATTTTAGAGGACACCGGGGTCGGCACCGCTAGCGATGGGGAGTGGACCTACCCCCAACCCGAGCCTGCCTGCCCCCAGGGCTTCAGCCCCGAGCCCAACAGAGAGGCTGAAGGCAGCCTGGGCTGCCCCAGCTTCACCAGCATGGCTACCTGTGAGAGCAGCTACTCAGACAAGCCTCCCTCCGAAAAGGCAGACACGGTTTCACACTATTCTGTAGACACTGAAGGCTACTATACCTCCATGCACTTTGACTGCGGTCTTAAAGGTAGCAAGAGCTTCACTTATAACTATGCAGCCGGCTCTGACTGTTGCCAACCGGACTTAAATAGTCACCTTGCGAGACGCTGCCTCTCATTAAGAAAACCAAAGGTGAAGCCATCTCCACCCAAGAGGAGTTCATCCTTAAGGAAAATATGCAGTGAGGGAAACATCCCCGATAAGAAAGAACCAAAGATAACATGCGGACAGCAACTGCCATTGTCTTCCAGGGAGAGGAAGTTGCAGCTGGACTTGGCCGGTTCCCTGGGTCACAGGGAGAACTCCTCCCTCGTGGGGGAATCCTTGGAGATCTGGGAGGCAGAATGCTCAGTGGAGTTACGGGAATTGGGTGTGTCCACAGATACACACTCCTTTAAGGATGATGGGGTGGTGCAGTCAGACTATGCAGATCTGTGGCTCCTTAATGACCTAAAATCCAACGACACCTACCGATCATTGTCAAACTCCAGCACTGCTACGGGTACAACTGTCATTGAATGCATCAAGTCGCAGGAGAGCTCTGGGTCCCAGACATCACAGTCGGACTCCAGGGCCACCACCCCCTCGCTTCCATCGGTGGAGGGAGATTTCAAGCTCGCCTCCCCTGAGAAGCTGGCAGGCCTGGCATCCCCTTCCAGTGGCTACTCCAGTCAATCGGAGACCCCCACATCCACATTCCCTTCTGCTTTTTTCCCCAGCCCGCTGTCGCCCTCCAGTGGCAAGAGGAAGCCCAAAGTTCCAGAGAGGAAGTCCTCTCTCTCCTCGCTGCAGTCTGTGTCTTCCAGGGATGGAGGCTCCTCTTCCAAGAGAGAATTGGAGCTGCCAGTTATCCCTCCCTCCCACCTCGACCTAAGTGCCCTTCAGAATGTTGGCAACAGGCCTTCAGCTCACAGGAACCAGATGCAACTTCTTAAACAAAACAAGCAGAAGGCTTTAGTGCCAGTTCCAGCCCAGCCTCTGCTGCCCAGTAACTCAGAGCTGCCCCGCCTCCATGTCATGTCAATCACTCCCACGGTGCTGCACTCAGTCCAGCTGAGATCCATTAACAAGGAAAACGAAGACGGTCGAGACAAAACCATCTCTGATGCTGTAACAAGACCCAAATGCCCCACTGTGAACATGGTAAGCACACTTTCCAGCAGCAGGTCCTTAGAGCTCAAGAGTCCCCTAGTGCACAACTCACTTCATCACAGCCCCTTTCTGGAGCCCTGTAAAACACTGTTCGCCCAAAAGGACAGGCCTGCGGGTAGTGCCGGAGATGGAGCGACCTACGGAGATAAAAGAAACAACCTGGAAAGACAGGTTCCAGCTCATGCAGAAAGTACGACGGCATTCCATCTCCAATCAGGGGAGGCATCAGAGCTGGAACAGACCTGTACTTATGTCACTGATTTTAAGACTCGCCAGGAGGGAGAGACAACAAATCCCCTTGCTGTCGGGAGAGGCGGCTTTGGGTCAGAGCCATTTCCACTTGCAAGAACTGAGCCGTCTGAAGAAGAACCATTATTGTGTCTAATCAAACAAAGTTCAGCTTCAAGTCAGAACAGTACAGCCAATAGATCTGAGAATCATAATAAAGTGCCTGTTCCGAGCTATCAGTCAGAGACATCACAACGTTGCAATGATGGTGGCAAAGAAGTAGAGTGTGAGTCACCAGGTGTTCCCTCCAGAAGTGCCACGCAAGACAGCAAGGAGGGGTCCAGTCCAGAAACTGAAGACTACTTCAGCAAAGGTAAATATATTTACTCACTTCGATAAATTCAGTTTTTAGTGAGTCACAGTGCTGAATCTGTGAAGCGGTGTGCCTGAAAATATTATGGTAATTAACATAATACACACAGTAATGTGGTTAAAAATCCTTTAAGACCATTATATTAAAATGTTGAACTTCCCTTAACAGAGACTACATCGAGTGACAACACAATGTCACCGATGAACGAGGAGATGAGGACGGAGGACGACGTCTTTCTGTCGCCCTCCAGAGCTCGCACAACTGAGGATCTATTTGCAATGATACATCGGTGCGTATTTAACAGTCTATTTGCCCCAAAAAAATCATAATCTTGTTATGTGTATATAAAGAGACCTTTGACATAACTGGTCCCCTCACTCCTTAGGTCTAAAAGGAAAGTCTTGGGCAGAAAAGATTCTACTGATCTGAGTGCGAGGAACCGCCTGGGTGCCGCATCAGGAAGCCCCGCC